>PVIC010003490.1:0-68737 GCA_004025085.1 Thryonomys swinderianus | reverse complement strand
GGTCATCCAAGAGTCTGACTTTTAACTTAAACACTCTGGGTCCATTTTACAAGGAGACAGATGTGATGCTGGTAATCCAGCTCACCCATAGCCCTGCCCATGCCCTGTGCCCGGGTAGGCATCTTGCTTTTATCAGCTCACCAGGAACGGCACTATTACTACTTCATTTTGAGGCACAGAGTACTAAAGAGATGGCACAGAGCTGGTGGTGGGCGGCAAGGATCTGAGCCAGGTTGTCAGCCTCGTGTCCTCGCTATGACTCCTGTCCTGTGACTTTGCCTTTGGAGGTGCTCTGCTTTTTCCTGAAGGCTGGACATCTGGTGCTGGCTCAGCCCCATATAGATCACTTCCGGGGGAGGAAGGCTCCAGAAGGGAAGTAGAGTCCTGGACAACAGCAACTCCTGGGTCTTCTTGCTCAGACATGGCACAGGCGTGGGGAGGGATGTCTGGGAGGCCCAGCTCTGAGGAGTCAAGATAGCCAGGCTGGAGCTCTGTACCTCATCTAGAAACCTCTCTGCACCTTGGCTTCCCCATGTGCAAAATAGGTGCATCCATGGCCACGGCACAGTGTGGCACAGGGTCTGAAAAGCGCTCTTGCATCTGGGCCACAGATCTGGCCCCAGCGTGGACAGGCAGCCACTTGAGTTCCACGCAAAGGGCACTCTGAATGAAGCGCTTCTTCGGAGGTGGTACGGCTGGTGCTCATCGGAATTTCCTTTCATGAGCCGTACCCCGCACACAAGCCGGTGCCACTGACGCTTTCAAGAGCACTGTGACAAATCCCTTTGTGAAGCCTGGAGCCCCCGAGGGGAGCGATTTGTACAAATGCAGGGCTGTGGCAGGAGAAAGTAAGTTCTCTCTGAGCACCCGATTTCAGACCAGGACAACAAAGTGCTGAGGTCCCGAGTCTGGATCAGGTCACCCTCAGAGGAGCTGGCGGTGGCCACTGCCCAGGACGCATGGCAGGGGAACAGCATCCTTGCCCCAGGGTCAGCTGGAGCCTGGCACACCACAGTGTGTGTTAGGCAGAGGCCCTCGGGGCTCGGACACCGCACTGTAGCTCTGTAGCTCGGGGGCCTCCTCGCCCCAGGGCCAGCCATCGCAGTGACCCAGGTCCCCTCCTCGGGCTGCGGAGTGAGTGTGGCCTGCTTGATTCTCAGTGCACTTGGAGCACCACTTGGTGTCGCTGGGAGGAGGTCTGGCAGGTGGGGTCCGGGTCAGGACCAGCTGGAGGCAACGCTTGCAGGGGCAGGACCAGGTGGGCGGCCCGGGCTGCAGACAGCACAGGCTCAGAGCTCAGCTGGGAACCCGTCCTGCCCTGGGTTGTTGGTTCAGTGACTATTTACTGAGTATCTACTGTGTGCTAGTCACCGTTCTAGGCTCAGGTGACAGAGCATCGAACAAGATAGATTGAAGAGCCTGCCTCAGGGAGCTGTCGCCCTGGCAGTGGAGATAATCGAAAGCCTGTGCAGGTACAGAGACACACCCAGGAGACAAAGCCAGGCAAGGCAGGTGGACAGAAGCGGGACAGAAAAGCTATTCGTCCCCGAGGGGCAGGGAAGCCTGCTCTGAGCAGAACTGTGAGGGAAAGGGAAGCGGTCTGTGCAAAGGCCCTGGGGCAGGTTGTGCTTGCTGTGTGGAAAGAAGAACTGGGCCAGGGTGGCAGGATCAGTCAGCAGCAGGAAAGCAGGTCCATGGGTCACATCAAGGCCAGAGCGAGGAGGAGGAGGAGGAGGACATGACACCCTGACCGCCTCTCACTGGTCGGTGTGTGGGAATTTTGAGTAGGGCGTGAGGCCTGGGGAACAGAGCCAGTGAGGGGCCCTGCTGCAGCCAGGCAAGGAGGGTAGCAGCTCGGACAGGGCTGAGGCAGAAGCCACAGAGGAGGGGTGGGCAGAGCGTGTTCCAGTCCTGCTGCTGCTAGGTGTGTGACCCTGGGCAAGTGGCCTAACATCTCTGAGCCTTTGTCGTCTCATCCGGAAAACTCCACTGGCGATCACACCCATGTGTGTGGTATGTGGGTGACACTCCCGCATGAGATGTAGGGGCACAGTGCCCCGTGCCTGTGTGGTGCTTAAGCCACGGTAGCCCTTGTCATTGAACCCCTTGTTGCTGGGACCAAGGTGGAATAAGATAAGCCCAGAAAACCTGAGCCCTGATGGCCATGTGGCTGGGCAGAGGGCGTCGAGCTATCTGAGTGCCTCGGTGACTCCTGCCCTCTTCCTGCATAGTGTCGGATGAGAAAGTGGCCACAGGTTGCTGGGCCCAGCAGCCCCACCCGCAGGAGCACGGAGGGGGTCACATGTGACCGCTAGTGTCTCTGCTGGAGGGCAGCAGTGTGGTGGCCGTAGCTCCTACCACCTGGGAGGCAGCCGGGGACATTCACCTCCCGTGGGGTGCTGCCTGGAAGCCGGAGGTGGCTGCTGGGGGGGGGGGCAGCTGGAGCACCTCCCATGGCAGCCATGGCCGGCTGAAGCAAAGCCAGAGAGGCAGTGACAGTCCCAAGGTCACAAGCGGCTGTGAAGCGCTGGGGTCTCCACTCTCTGTCAGTGCTCTGAGAGCCACGCAGGTGCCAAGGCCCTTGGCTGGGCATCTGTTGCCTGGTTACCACAGGGGCAGGGGGTGGCAGTGCCCAGCTCAGGGCCACGGAGCCAGGGAGGACCGGTCCCTCTGGCACAGTCACCCCCTCAGGGTCATCTTCTCAGGGTCACCCCCAGGATCACTTTCGCCACCTCTTGAGCAGGATTGGGTTGCCCTGCCAACCTGGCAAGGTTATCGCAAGGACCGTGAAGAAGGGACTCAGCTGGCCGAGGTCACACAGCGTGGAGACCAGGACGGGGAGTGGCGTGGGCCTCGGTCCCCATGCCCGGGGTTCTCTGTGGAGGCAGAGCTCCTGGCCACAGCTCTGGTCCAGCTCTCCTCGCCAAGGCTCTGGAGGCTTCCACGGGCTCTGGACCCACCCTGCCCGCACCCTGGAGCCTTCCCACGCGACAGCCTCTGCCTGTGGTCTCCTCCCTGTCGTCGCTGTCTGGGAACCACAGGGGCCTGGCATGGCTGCCCCAAGAGAGATAACACTACAGCCTCAGGCAGGGTCACTGTTCCGTGCACCCCTGTCCTCCCCTTGTGCAGAGCTGTGGTCCAGCCCCGACGCCGCCTGGAAGGCCAGGTGTCTCCCGGAGATCTTCCCAGGGTCTGGTGCTGGGGACCTGGACCACCGCGCCTGGCTTCCCGTGGTGTCCTTTGGGTGAGCTGGCACCGGGGATAGGCAGGGTGCAAGCTAAAGGCTGGGCCAGGACCTGGGAACTGTGAGGCCTGGGGAGGGTGGTCAGGACAGCCCAGTCTGTTTCTTGACCCTGAGCTGTGGCATGAGCACCAGCATCACCTTTCTTCTTGGTCCTCTGGATGCCATCTGTGCCACCCAGCTGGCCCAGGCTTCTTCTTTCTTGTTCCCCTCCTGTCACTAGCCACCCCATGTCAGACCCACTCTGAATGGGGCTCGTGTGTAAAAATAGCCCGGCTTTTTTTGCTCTTGCTATCGACTATTTTTATCAGCTGGTCCAAGCTGAGCATGGCTGAAAAAAGGGAAAATCATACAGCTCTGCTGCCCAAGTCCCGTGGAAATAGCAACAGGGTGGGCTATTTTTAACAAGATGAACACCCCTGTCCTCTGAGGTCTCCCCTGGCCTTGGCCCAGCTCCTTTGTCCTTCTGCCTGGACAGCAGATTTTAAAACATGCCACGGTCACCAAACCACTAACTGCCCAGGACAGCGATTGAGGCTGCTGGAGCCAAGGACCATGGGGGGTATTTGTTCCCTCCTTTCCCTGAAGGAAATCACACTCTTTTATCTGAAAAACCCGTCCAGGTTGGTTTTTGAGGCCTTTCCTGGCTGTCCTGCTCCCACGCGAACAGCAGAGGTTATTGTGAAACATGCGGTGGTTTGGGCAGAGTGACCCAGTGGCCTGGCATGGCGTCTCCGGGACCAGGGAGGGGCTGGCCAAGGGTACAGAGCTAGCAAACACAAACCGGGGCTGTGGAGCAGGGGACGTGGGGAGAGGGCTGTGGGCAAAGGCAGGAGGGTCCCTCAAAGCTTGTCCCTGTGGCGGGAGTTTAGGCGAGTACGGTGTCCACCTTCTGTCACTGCATCGGGGCAGGAGCAGGTGCCAGCCCTGCACTTAGGACAGGCAGGGAACCAAATTACTGCCCCCCTTGCCTGGGCTCCCGGGCGCCAGGAAGGGCTGGCTGAGTCGGGTGCCCCAAGATGTGCGGGTTGTACCCAAGGGTGGAAAATCGCTTTGCCAGCTGTTTTCCTGTGCCCAGGAAGGGAAAGAAAATAGAAACAGAAGATAATATGAATGAAGCACTTAGGAGCCAGTGAAGACCGAAAGATTGTATATCCCAAGTGTATCATGAATGAAGCACTGTACATCACATGAATATCATAAATGAAACATTGTATATCACACGTGTCATGAACAGAACATCGTGTACCATGAATAAAACATTGTATAGAAAATGTATATCATAAATATGTAAAATGTATACCGTAACTATCATATACTACATGTGTACACGAACAGAACATTTTCTGTCTGGCCCATCTCAGCCCGTTTGCCCACAGTCCGGACTGGGCAGACTTTACTGAGGTTTGCCCTACTCCCTGGTGGCCACACAGCGAGACCCAGGATGGCACTGATGTCACCCTGTAAGTGGCGGTGCCGGGCACAGGTCTTAGACACACCCTTCCCTTCTCCTGGTGACCTAGACCCAGACTCAAGCCCACTTGCCCCTGGGCATTTCCACATGTTGTGGCCTCTACCTGTCCCCTCCCCAGGTAGCGTGGGGACCTGTCTGGAACCTACTGCCCAGGAGGTCCATAGTGACGACTGCCCCCTGCCTGCCTGGAGTAGGCGCTGTGTCTCCAGATTCTGCCCCCCAGGGCCCAGCACACTGTATGCATACAAAAAATATTTGTTGGATGACTAGAGGGGAGAAGCAGCAGCAGAAATTAGGCACAAGAAAGAAAACCACAGGGAAAAGAGTAGGGAGGGAAGTGGAGGAAGAGCAACCTCAGGCCTGGTCCTGGGTGAGGTGGCACATGGTGGCTGAGAGGAGGCAGGAGGACAAGGCTGGGTTCTCCACTCGACCCAGGCCCTGCTGTGGAGCCTGGGTGCCTGAAATGGGCAGCAGGCACTGCTCTGGCTGCTTAGCAGCACTGTAGGTATGTTCTAGTGCCCGGCCCTGTGCTGAGCCCCTAGCTGTCCCCCCAGGCATTTGCACCCCAAGAAAATGGATTCGCTTCTGGACAGTGATGTCCATCCGACTCTCCCCTGTGGCTGTGACTGGCAGCTTCTCAGAGGGTGCCACTCAATGCCACGAAACCCTTGATCCTCCTTGCGCAGGGAGCTCTGAAGAGGGTCATCAGGGGTCCCCTCAGCTCTAGTCCGGGTCCCAAGCAAGCCAGCTGCCCACACTCCCCCTTCCCGAGGAGGCCAGAGGCAGAGGAAGGAGTCGGCTTGCGGATGCTGCCCAGGCTGGGAATGAATCGGCCCAGAGTTTGCAGCCAGCCTGAATAGCCCTGCTTCTCAAAGGGGCTGTGACAAAGGGCGCATTGACATCGCCCACCAGACAAGAAAGGCCCCGGGGAGATGGCGGGAAGCGGCTTCGGGTCTCCACTCTCACTCAGTCTGCCTGGGGGGCTGGCTGGGGCCGCAGCCCTCTGGCTCCAGGCTGGAGCTGGAGGTGACATAGTCTCCTTGGGGGCCGGCTGAGTGGGACAGGGGCTGGGGAGGGGGAGCAGAGCCGGCTCCTTCAGGATACCGGCTGCTGGGCTGGGACTCTGTGATCAGTGGCCTTGGCCAGGCGCTCCCTCTGCCCGACCCTTGGCAACCGGGTGGCTCCCTGGGCATTCCCGGGACCCCAGTCCAGGTAGACAGTGTGTCTCTGGAGCCCGAGGTCCCATCCTGCTGGTCTAGGGGTCCCTGTGCCACCTGACGAAGTGAGTAGTCCAGGGTGGGGACCCTTGTGCTCCCCACAGTCCTGGATTTGATTAAACTGTTTGCTTGGAGGTTCCTGGGAACAGAGGGTTTCTGTGGCGTCCTCTGGCCGAGCAAGAGGGTGCGCACTGCCTTTCTCCACCCAAGGCCGGTGCTGCGGAGACTGGCGGGTCTGTGCCCGCCCTTTGGCCCGACGGCGTTCATGTATGTCTTCGGCAGACCTTACGAGCAGGGCAGGAGCCAAGCCTCCACGTCTGCAGCCCCAGCACGGTCCTTGTTCGTCTGCGCCGCGCGTCGTCCGCTTGGTTCGAAGAAAGGTTGGACTAGGGCTGTGCCCAGGCTTGGCCTCACCTGAATGGGCACCTGGTGATGAACCGCGGCCCCCATGGGGTGGGGTGGCCCCACGTCATCTACAAACCCAATTTCACAGATGCTCTCCGAATGCCAGCCTCGTGTCTGCGGTGGCCTGGCCCGTGAGCCCTGCTGACAGTGCCGTGAAAGTGTGTGAGCATGCATCTTTGCATGCATGTACGTGTGTGTTTGTGTACATGTGTCCGTATGTGCAGATGTAAGTATGTACGCGTGTGTTTGAATAGATGCATATGTGTGTACATGGCTCTGTGTGTGTGTGTGCTCCTGCTTCTCCAGCAGGGGTATTCAGTGAATCCTGATTACCCTCGCCATGTGAGAATAACAACAGCATCTCTATGGCAACTGCGTTGTCCCCCTCACCTCAGTCCACACATCTGTAAACTGACGAGGGTGACGGGTGTGGCGACGCTGGGCTCTGGAGGAGGGGCGGGCGGGTGTGGGGGCCACAGCGGGCTGGGCTGTGCACACAGAGGCCTAGTGCCGTAGCGTTCGTCACAGTGGCGAGGATAATAGCGCGGTGCACAGTGGCTCCTGCACGGGTCTCAGGACGGGGCCCCCGAGGGTGCCGCAGAGCTGAGGAGTCATAACACTGTGATCTGGGTGCGCCTGGGACACCGGAGAGGATTCGGAGAGCAGGAGGGACAGGGCAGGTCCCCGAGGGGCGTCAGTGAAGCCCAGGTCCCCGTCCTGTGAGGGGCCCCTGGAGTGTGACGACACCCCGTGGCTGTCCTCACTGCAGATGTGGTCATGGGGCCTTGCTGTCCTGCACCCTGGTCACCGGCCACTTTGGGAGATGTTGGTCTCCGGGGGCCTCCGGCTCCGCAGGCAGAGCAGTTCCGCAGCTTGAGGGGGTCACCGCAGCAGAGTGCAGAGGGGGGAGGCGCTGGGCTGAGGGAGAGGGGGGCTGCACAGGGCAGGTGCTTGGTCACAGGGACCCCTGTCTCCTCAGCATCCACGGAGCCTCTGACGCCGGGCAGAGTCACCCTGGGGCCTGGTCCCTGCCAGACACAGAAGCTCGTGTATTTCTGCGGGACAGTGCTATCCCGAGCATGGTCTGTGTGTGGGAGCTTGGTCCCCAGGGCAGCCGGGCAGGGAGGAGGCCTGGGCGAGAGTCGGGGGATGTGGGCACAAGTGGCTTCGTGTCTGCACAGGGGCTGCATTCTGGGATTCCCGGGCCAGCACCACCTGAGTCAACAGATGTCTGCCCTTTGCAGATTACCCTGTCTCAGGTGACAGAGGGGTGACACAGACAGCCGGTGCATGCAAGAGTTTAAGACCCAGCAGACAGCCCGAGGAAAGCGCAGGAGGAAGGAGCGACTGGGTATCTGGCACGCCAGCTGGACCTTCCCCCTCCAGGCCAGTTCTGAGAAAGCCTCTTCCCTGCTGTCCTAGCTGCTGGCACCTGTGATCCCCCCACCTTGTGCCTGATCACCCTGTTCCTCTGGGGACTACCCAAGCCATCTGGGGTGTGCGGGGCACCCTTCACTTGTGCTCTCAGAGTCCAGGCCACCCGCTGTCCCCTGCCCCTTCCCCACACGCAGTCCAGCTTCCTGTTCTGAGAACTCTGAGATGCCAGACGCAGGGAAGATTTTCCATGTCCTCCTCGGCTGCTGGCCACGCATCCCGGCAGAGGGGGCCGTGATGAGCTTAGCCCAGGGGAGAAGAGCAGGGTCCCACTGTCTCCTCTTCCATCCCCGCCTTCAGCACTGCGTCTCCAGCTGCCTTCTCTGGGTGTTGGGGCTCCTCCCCCCCGGACAAGGCTAGAGCAGGACCCAATGGGACTCACGGTGTGCCCAGGCCCGGAAGAGGGGTCCACTCGGCAGTCAGGGCGTGGGCTCTTGCCTTCACTCCAGTTCTCCCTAAGTGTCACTTCGCCTTTCTGTGCCTTGTTGGTCCCCTCTGTGAAACAGGCAGAACAAGGGGCTTGTCCATTGAGCTGCAGCGACATGACAGGTAATCCACAGGGCGGCACCTCCGAGGTGCTTGGTCCACATCACCTGCAGTCTTGGCCGCCTCCGTGTGCAAAGGACTATGGGATGGGAGAGGCTGGGCTCCTCCCCACCAAGGCCCAATCCTTTAGAAGATGTGAGGGAAGAAGGGGCCCTGGCACTGCCCAGCCCTGGGGTTGTGGCCTGGAAAGCCCCGACTCACCACACTGTTTGGTTTGGGTTTCTATTCCCAACACCGGAGAGAGGCCTGCTATTTATGGGCCCCCCTGCCACCCCCTAGACGGCCAGACAGTGCGTGGGCCAAGGACCACGTGGCTGGCAGCCCGCCACCCACCCAGCACAGTGACAGGCCACGTCCCGCACGCTGGGTGCCCGGCCGGCTCCACCTGGCTGCAAGAAGGAGCAGAGATGGAGGGACACCAGGGGACAGCCCCTTCCTCCTGCCCCCCCCCCCCGCTTCCAGCAGCATCTTTGTAGAGAAATGGGCTCTTGGGGCCCCAGGGATGACACACACCACCCCTTCCCATGACACGCATGACGTGTCACGTGGTGTCTGGTGCGGTTAGAACCCTGGGGCCCGGCTGGCTTGCTCTAGCAGCTCATCAGGCGTGACTCGGCAGAGTGTCCACCCTTCTTGTGCCCCAGTTTCTCCAACTTCAGGTAGAACTCAGGCTAGTGCACCCCTTTGCCTCTCAAGGTCATGATGAAGGTCAAAAGTGGGCACAGGGATGGACTCAGCACTAGCCTGGGTCCCACGTTCGCCCAGAGCCAGCTGCCAGCCGTCCCCCTGCCGTCAGGTGAGGAAGGCAGCTTTGCATCCCGCACGTGGATCCAGTCCTGATGCACGTGGATCCTGTCTTCCGTCTCCTGTCCCCCGTCTCCTGTCCCTGCGGAAGCAGAGGAGCCCGGACCGGGGGAAAAACCTCTCCAGTGGGCACTGTCCTCTGACCTCCGGCTCCTCACCAACACCCTGGGTCCCCTGGTCGGTCCCCGAGGCAAGAGAGGACCCTGCCAGGCGCCTACCCAGCAGGAGCCCAGCGGAGCCCACTCCCTGCCTGCCGCCCTAGGCCAGCGCTTCCAGGCAGCCAACCGGGGGCCGGGTTATTTTTAGTGTGTGGTGTTTGCCCAGTGGCGGGGATGTTTGTGAAGGGTCAGGCGGTGGGTTCCTTGGCCTCTACTGGAAGCTGCACTCAGACTTGTGGCTGATTGGCTAAGAGCAATGGCTTTGGAGAGGCCTGTGCTTTCCCTATAAAATGTGACTGAGGCTCCTTCCCAGCCGCCTGTGCCAAGCCCACAGCTTCTGTTCCTGGCTTCCGGCCACCGAAAGGGTGACAGCCTCCCAGGTCTGGTGGGCTGTGCAGATTGGGCAGAGTGGTTTCCCGGCCCCAGCCAGCATCTTCCCTCCACTAATAAACCTGCGGCTGACCACCCATGGCCAACCGAGCCCAGGTCGTGCTGTCACCCGGGGGCCTAGGAGGGGCATAGCCCAGCGGGTCCACCTGCTGGCTGCCCGCAGCGTCGGCCTCGCATCTCCCACGAAACTGGAGATGCCGTAGGGGCCAGGCATGAGGCTGCAGGGCGGCCTTCTGACTCTCTCGGAGAAGCCCTGCGAGCTGCTAGGGCTGTGCTGAAGAGGAGAGGGGGTGGGGTAACGTCCACCAGGCCCCTCAGCAGCACTGGTCGCTACCTTGCGCCTCAGTCTCCCCACCAGTAGAACAGGGAGGGGCACCAGTGCCTGGTGAAGACGAGGTACGCGAAGGCACGAGTACTGGGCACAGTGGCAGCTCAGTGAGCATCCTAGTGTCACTGACTCCCTTGAGTCTGTCAAGTCCAACACCACCTTCCAGGACCTGGTGCCCCTCGTGCTTATTCCCACCCACCTTGAAGACTCTCTTGCCATGTGCTGTGCCAAGGCATTGCTGGTCCTGAGGCCCCCGGGGCCCGAGGCCAAGTCATGAGAAGGGTCACTGCTTCACCCGAGGAAGGTCAGGCTGCAGGCTGCTGCCTGGGTCCTGAGAGCAGGTGGGTGGGGACAGGTGTCCTGTCCCGTTCTTGTGTCCCCTGCCCAGAAGGGTGCGGTGACCAAGCCCAGGTCTATAAATAAGGGATCTGGAGAAACAGCTTTAATTTGCACTTTACCTATTGGTGTTTACTTTGCTATTTCCAATATGGTAATTTCATCTTGCAGGGCCCTGGCTGGGGGGGCTGGGCGTGTGGTTACCTAACCGCACAGGGGGGACTCCTGCAGCCCTGTCCCTGCCAGTGGACACCAGGGACGGCTGGCGTCTGAGGAAGCCACAGGTGTGGGAGCTGGGCCAGGGGCTTGGCACAGACCTCCCTGGGCACAGGCCCCTCGAGTTCCCTCTTCTGTGGCTCCAGCCCCCAGGAAGGGCCACTGTCCCCTCCTCTCAGGCCAGGCCCCAGAGGCACTGTCTCCCTGAGGCCCCTCCTTCCTTAGCAACCTGGCGTCTCCGCTGCCACATGGCTGTCGGTATGTCTGCATCCCTCGTGGAAGGGGCTGGGGATACGTGTCCCCCTCGGATGTGGAGCTCCAACATTTCCTGTGTCCTTTCCAACACCCTCTGCTCAGAGCCACAGGCATTTTTGCTATCACAAGTTCCTTCCTCCATAAAAAACATCCAAAATTACATTTCACAACGATGTTGGAACAAAGACAAATATATTTGTACTATATATGAAAACATTTTCTTTGACTTAAAGGATCAGTTTTTCCTTCTGACTTTAAAATAAATCAAAATGTTTCATGGGCCCTAAAAGTATCCAGGACTGGCACTGTGCCCACTTTACCTTGCAGAGAAGCTGTCCAGCCGGCTGGAAACCCTCGGCTGGGCCTGGGTGGAGGGGCAGGCTCTCTCTTTTTCCCTCTCTTTCTCTTTTTCTCTCCTTCTCCCCACCCCACCCCCGTCTCTATCTCTCTCACTGTGGATTGAACCCCGGGCCTTTGCACGAACTACCCCCCCAGCCTGATTTTTATTCATGTTGCTAATTTGCCTTGGCTGGGCTGGAGCATATGATCCTCAGCCCCGCTGAATGCTGGGATTACAGGTGTTTGCCTGATACCTATTCACCCTTTCTTTCTCTTGTAAGCCTCACCAAGTGCCCTGAGTCACACAGGGCCAGAAGTTTTATCCTTGGTCAGCTACCAGCAACCTCTGCTACTGCCACTGGGCACAGCTGTGACAGGGATGACCACTCACTTGCTTTGTACCCACCGCTGGGCTGAGTACGGGGCCACCTCCCTCCTAGATGTCCCAGCGTCCTGTGCCACTTCACAGATGAGGAAGACGAGGCTCCAATCACTCTGCCACTGGGCGCGTGTGGGGATGGAGCCTCACTCTAGGGACCTGGATGAGCAAGAGCTTGATGACCTTGGTGAGCAAGTGCTTTGAACCCCACAGACTGAAGCAGCTGTCTGCATTCCCACTTCCTACCGGCAGGGCAGCAGGGCGGAGGGGTGGGGAGTAGCTGGGGACACGGAGAGGGGAGCCTCCACAGCTCCCCACCTTGTGGCTGGGCCTCCTGCCGTGGGTATCTACAGTGACGGTGTCTGCATTGACTGACCCGCTGTTTCCAAGACCAAAGCAGGGGACGTGTCGCGATGAAAATGTCCTACAGGAGGTTTGGGGGCAGAGCCACACCTCCTGGTCACTCACCCCTCAGGATGCCACCTGGGTGGGCTCTTAGGTAGCTTCCTCCTGCTCAGAAGGTTCTGCATGGCCTCGGGCCCACGTAAGGCACTCCAGGCCCTGGATGTGTCCGTTCCTAACCATGTTCTCCTGGGGAAACTTTTCGACTCACTTTGGCAGATGTGCAGTATTACCGACCTCCAAACCATTTTATTGATGGGGATCAAAGGCTCCAGAGCTGCTGTGCCCAGGAAATGCCAGCTCAGGGACAGATCTGGCATTGGAGTCAGGCCAGTGGGGAAGGCGGGATGGGCATGGATTCCTCCCCAGATTCAAAGTGGAGAAACCAAGTTTCAAAGAGGTGGAGTAAGAGCCGGAAGTCGGTTAGCAAAGTGGAACTGGTAAGAAACCCAGAAGCCCGTCTCTTAACTTTCCGTTTACAGATAGGAAAATCAAGGCAAAAAGCAGTGGAAGCAGCTTACCAGGGACGAGTGTCCAGATTCAAACCCTGAGCCTTTCCTCCAACCCTGAAGGCTGATGACCTTCCAACTTGCACGTGAGGCCGCACAGGGCCCCTTGACTTGGAGGGGGCTCGGGAGTCCTGGGACTACAGGGGCTCCAGGCTTCATGCTGGGCGGAGCTCACTCTGCAGAGCTCCCAGAGGCCCCCAGGAATGCGGGCGGCGAGGTGGGCCGCATGAGGGCCCACCTGTCACCTCCGCTCCTTCCTCGTCATGTCAGGCCCGCTGCATGGTTCTGTCTTGCCCTCCAGGAGCAGGGGCAGCAGCAAGAGAAAGAAGAGTGAGCAGGTTTTCAGGGGCACCTGCGGCCGCCAGGCCAGGGTCACCCTGCTTCAGACGGGAAGAGGATCTCCTTTGGGGTGGGGACCGAGCGTTCTCAGCCTCCTCGGCTCCAGACCTCCAGGTTCGGGCTTGAAATCCTCCACACCCCTTGATCTGAGGAGTCTGTCCCTTCAGCCCGGGACTTACCCACGTTAGTGGCCCCGGCTGGGCTCTGTGCTTTGTGTCCTGGATGTGCTGTGTTTATTAAACTCTGACCCACTTCCCCATTTTATTAATGAGGATCGATTACTACGCCTGGGAAGTGTCGGTTGCGGACACACACGGATTTGACAGTGGAGCGAGAGGCCACCGGTAAGCAGAGAACAGGTGCGATTTCCTAGGAAATGTCCGAAATATTGGAGGACCATCCTCAATCTCCTAATGGATGCCAGGAGCTTCCGGTCCTGTGCTGGGGACTCTGGGAATAACTATGGAACTCTTCTAGGGCATGCACAGGCCCTAGACACACACAGACATACACACACGCGCACGCACACACACACACAGAGACACACACCATACATTTCAACCCATAGCCCCGAAGCAGCAGTGGGCTAGACCCAGGGAAAGGGTGCCGCCAACCAGCCCAGGCCCAGCTCAGCCTCTTGGCCGTTGGGACCTCTGCAGTGTGAGCTGGGAGCTGGCACACTCCGGGGTTACTGTGGGCTCGGGGGCTGGACCAGTGAGCTGAAGTCACCCAGCACCAAGTGTGACCCACGCTGTGGGCAGGAGGCGGGAGAACTGAGGCTGCCGTGTTTTGAAGTCCCGCTTTCAAATAAAGTCGTGAGTTTATGCCATGGACTCGTTCATTACTAGATTCATGGGTTGGCCAATGATGGATGAGGTGGTACTTAGAGAGGGAACCTGTTCCTCAAGCCAGCTGGGGTCTGTCCTCCCAGAGATGCCTCTCTCCCGACACCATGCTCTGCGCCACTGAGGGACACGACAGAGTCGCCACCAGCAGGAAGGCCTCATGAGATGCTGCCCTCACCCAAGGGGCTTCCAGCCTCCAGAGCAGGAGACTAGAAATCTGCCCCCTGCCCAGTGTCAGGTATGCAGGTAGAGCAGCAGGACCGGACTCAGCAGCCACGCGGGAGACTGTGGCACCAGGCTCTGCTCGGGGGCCGGGAGGAGTTACAGGGCGCCGAGCTTCTAGCCGGGGAAAAGCAGCAACCCCTCAACTACACTTGTAGGATTTCGTTTTGCTAGCAGATTTGCTTCTCTAATTAAATTTGGCTTCAGCTAGTGTTAAAATTAGCACTCATTCCCTAAGAAGGTGCCCCGACAGATGGACGGGCTCAGACACGCGCCTGGCACCCGGGGAAACTTGCCTGAGAGGCAGCGGCAGCCACAGGGGGTCCTTGAGGTGAGCAGCCACTGGGCCGCAGCCTGCCTGGCTCCAGGCCGGTTTCGAAAGGTGGTGAGGATGGAAGAAGCCCGCAGGCCCGGTCCCCAGTCTGCGATGAATCCAAGAGGTCTTTGGAATCGCTCTTGTCTGGTTCCTTCGTTGGAGAAGGGTGAAAATTGTGGCTCTGAAGGGAGAGGAAGCTTTGCCAACATCAAGGCTGATGAACTCCACGGTGAGAGTCGGGAGAGCTCATGACGCTGCCCTGCTTTGGGGCCCGGGGTCCTCTCCCCTCCATGAGTGAGGGCGGCCAGGGGGGTGGGAGCAGGACCCGCAGGGACTGGGAGGGACAGGACCACGTCGGCCACCTGCTTCCAGGCACGGTCTATCTTGGTCTCAGTGTCCTTATCCATCGAATGGAGCCCTTGGCCCCGGGAGCTCTAAGGCTCCAGGATGCCCCAGACTGAAGCATTTTTCTCTGGCCACGGAGACCTCAGAGATGGGCTGGAGCCAGAGAAAAGCTGCGGCTCCAAGACCAGGAGGCGCCTGGGGAGGGGGAGGGGCAGAAAGCGGCAAAGTCAGTGCCGTGCCCTCCGCCCCTGCTATTTTTACCCCAGAACGCTGAGCTGTAAGAGGTCTGGCTAAAAATACGGCCAGCTCGAGCCCTGCACATCTTCTCCCCAAAGGGGTGCGGTGGGGGCTGCAGTGGGACAGAGCCTGGACCCGGGGTGCCTAGGAAAGAGAGCCTTCCCTCTAGAGAGCCCGTGAGAAGAACTAGCCCAAGAATAACCTTCGTGCGTGCGTGCGTGCGTGCGTGCGTGCGTGCGTGTGTGTGTGTGTGTTTTGGCAATCCTAGCCTGCCTCTGCCCATGAACATACAATTTTAAAACATCCAATATAATGAGTCTGCTACAATTTCATATTCTGCTCTTTTTCACTGATTGCATAAGCATTTTTTATGTTGCTACACGGTCTTCATGTTTGTCACTCTTAATGGCTGCATAATATTCCCTCCAAGACACTGTCTCTTCCCTAATGGCTGAGCGGTTGATGGCTTCCAGTTGACCATTATTATAAACAAGGCCGCTGCAGACATCTTCAGGCATGTGGCTTTTTCCTGCTTATTAATTATTTCTGCAAGATAAGTGCCCAGGTTGGCGGGTAAGGCTGTTTCTGCGCTGTTTGATGTGGCTTGCCAAACTGCTTCAGAAGTAAAGGGAGGAGGGTGTCATGGAAGGGCACAGCCCGCAGTGGGAGCCAAGGACGTCAGCTTCGGGGAAACTGGAGCTGGAAGCCGGCACGGGCTGAACAGCTGCCTCTGGCTCTGGGCCTGACACTGCACCCCCCGCCCCCCAGCTCCCAAAGCCATCAGCTCTGAGCAGACATCATTTTATAGCAATAACCACTCATGATTTCTGAGGTCTCACTTGCTCCCAGGCCTGGTGCCAACTGTTGTATCGATTATCTTAATTTCCATCCCCCTCTGGCCTGCATGGGAATGATAATTATCCCCATTTTACAGAGGAAGAAACTGAGGCATGAAACCGCCAAGGAACGTGTTCAGAGATGCACAGTGGGTAACCAGTGGAAACAGGTCCCCCTCCAGGCCCACCTCACTTCAAACCTGGACTCGTGGCCCATTCAGTCCCCCGGGGACAGAGGTCCCAAACCCACTGCCGACAAGCCCACCTGTCCTTTCTGCACTCCAGGTGAAGTGGGAAGAGGGAGAACCCGATTGGCTCAGCCCAGACTGGACTGGAGCTGGGTAGACAAGGTCAGGTCTCCTGTGGTGAGACAGTGCCAGGGCCAGGCAGCAGCTCCGGAACAGGAAGCTGGGCCACGTGGGGAGTTGAACCACAGACCTGAAGTTGCAGCACTGGATTTTGCTGAACAGTGTTTTAATTTGCTTTTGCCTTTCTTGGGTTATTGACCAGGTTGAACCTTTGTCCACCTCCTCTTGTCTGTGCGTGTGAGCCGTCTACTCCTGAGGCCCATGCTGGCCATGCCACGTTGACATCGCATGAATGTGAATACTGCCCAGGGCCACAGTGGGACGGGATGGGTGCAGGGTGGGGGGTGTCTCACTAAACAGCTTTTCCTTTGTCTGGGGTGCCTGCGGCCTAATCAGTGCTTCCGGGAAACCACTTTCTCCCGTCCAACTGGCTGAGTACCAGACTCCGCAGTCTCTGACAAGCACCTGCCCCGCGGCAGAGCCTCCGGCTTTTCTATGGCAGGAACTGACACCAGGAAGCCGTCTGTGAGGCGCAGGCTCATCTGGGCTCAGTTGCTCTCGTGCTCCAGGCCTGGGCTGGGTGTCCTCTGCTCCCAAGCCCCGGGGACCCAGCTCTGTCCACACTCCTGGTGACAAAGTGCTGCCCTGCTTATAAACGAGTAAGAGTCCTCTCTTGCCCTCGGTGTCCCGGCCCTGTAGGTGACAAAGTGCCCAGTGCCCCAGCACTAAGCAGCAAGGGTAAGCCCCGGGGTGACGTGCTACAGAGGAACTAAGCAGCAGCAAGGATGGTGAGCACTGAAGGCCCTGTCAGTCCATCTGGGAGGCCCTGTGGGCGGGGATGACAGGCGGCTGTCGGGTGGCTTGGCACGGAACCGCTTGCTGTCCCCGCCCTCTGTGCAGCCGCTGGAAAGGGGTGTCTAGAGGTGCTTGCTGAGCAGAGTCCAGGGTGCCCTGTGAGAAGCCCCTGCGACCTTGGCCTCTGCCACTTAGAACTGTGGCCCAGCCCCCAGGAGCCCACATGTGCCCGGGGCTCGGTCACTGGTCCTAGGGCTCCTCTTTGGGTCCATGGGTGGCCTCTTCCCCGTGCTTCAGGGGGGTGGAGCCCATAGAACTCGGGAAGACGGTGTTCCTGACTGCAAAACCCAAGCAGGCATCACCCGCTGGGCCCTGATTCCTCATCTCAAGAGCTGCCGTCTGGGTGTCCTCAAAATCTGCACTTCTGTGGTGAGGAATGTGGTCCCTCCTAACTTCAGGGTTGGCAGACAAATGTCCTTTGGGCCGGATATTTGTTCCCAGTGGCCAAGTTGACCAGTTGTTCCCTCGTATCTGTTCTCTGTTCTGGTCATGAGCATTGAGGGCAAAGCTCTCTTTTCCCTGCTGTGCTTGTAGTTCATGTAGCTTGGCAAAGGACCTGGCCAGTGGGTCCGTGAGAGGGAAGCAAGCTTCTCTCTCTCTTACTGGCTGGAATGTAAACGCGATGGTAGGAGCGGAGCAGTCATTTCGGAACACGTGGTGAAAGCTATGTTTGAGGAAGGCAGGGCAGCGAGACTCAGGGAAATCTTGTCCCTGGCATTGTTAAGCTTCTTCCTCACTCCACGATGACTCTGGACTGGTTCTGTGACTCGCCCAGGGGCAAGGGATGCTTACCCTTGGCATGTCCCTTGCTGAAACTGTCATCTTCAGCAGCCCATCCTCCCGTATGACCTATCCTCCTAAAGATAGGTCATATGGGGGAACACAGAGGCTATGCCCCTGCCTTGGCCAGCACACCAGGGAAGCCACTCTGGGCACAGTCTGAGGCCACATGGAGCACAAAGACAAGCTGTCTTCACCACATCTGTCCAAATTAGAGCTGTGATCAAATAAATAGCTATCATTTTAACCTACTAACTGCTGGGGCAGTTTGTTACACGGCATGACCGACTGAGACCTGTGCGGCCCAGGGTCCTCCTCTTGCCTGGAAAATGTCACTGTGGCTTTCTCTACACCAAAGAGGCCAGTGTGCCTTCCTCAGGCCCGATGCTAAAGCACAAATCCAACAGACCTGTTCTGTAGCTGCCTTGTGAAAATCCAGCTTGGCTATGCCTGTGACTCCAGCAACTCTGGCTGTGGGTTCCAGGAATCACAGTGCTCTCTGATGTTGCTGGGGTCTGTGTCCTTTAGACAGGGGGTTGAGAGCAATACTTGGAGGGCGAGGACCAACCCTGTGCAGTGCGGGTGGAGGACAGAAGACATGAATGGGTGAAGAGTTACACGGGTGGAGGGATGGCCGCCAAGAGCAGCTCGTCTGGATCAGGGCAGCGCCCCCAGGCGGGTTAGTGGAAAGTGTGGAGTAACGAACCACTGCCTGGGAAGACGGGGAACCCTTTAAAGTCTAATTAAAGTCACCTTTTCCTGAGCTCTTACTATGTGCCAGGCACTGTGTGGAAGGCGTTCGGTAAATTACTGCATCAATCACCTCAACAGCCCTGGGAAGCAGGTGTCCTGACTTTCATCCCCTTTTATAGACAGGGGAGGCGAGGCCCAGAGAGGTTAGGTAACTTGCCTGGGTGGGAACGGTGAGATGTGAACTTGGACAGCCTGGCGCCGGCGCCCAAGGGCAAAGCAGCCCCATTTTTCAGGCTCGGAGAGCGCCAGGGCCTGGCACGGGTTGCCACAGCCCCAGAAGCTGGTTCAAGGAGAAGAGGAGGCTGCAGAGACGGAGTCGGGGTCCCTGAGCCAGGCAGCAGGGCCCAGAGATGATGCCGCCGGCTCCCTTGCTCCCAGTCGCTCCCCAGAAAACAGCCTGGCCCCCTCACACGCGTCCCTAATGCCAGGTTCCAAGAAAGCCACCTAAATACCTGGTATTTGAGATGTAAAGAGACCGGTTCCCTGTACTTAGGGCTGCATGAGCTTTTCCAATTATAGCGCCCTATTTTCCAAGGTCTAAAATGAACATATGTTATAACTGTCCCGGGGCCCAAGGCTGCAGAAACACCCTTAAGGCTCCTGAAATACAATTGTATATTTTAGACTAATTCCCAAAGGGCCAAGCGGGGTGACAGGAGACATCTGCCAGAACCACACAGATCTGAGCTCTCTTTTGAAAATGAGCTGGCGGGAATCTGGGACCGCCGCGGCCTCGGGGGAACCGGGCCTGGAGAGACAGTAGACAGAGCTGGCGGAACGGTGGTGGGGGAGGCGTTTTGGGCCCGGAGCGAGGCACAGCAAGATGGGCTCTCGGGAGCCTGGAGCACCATGCCAGGCTGTGCCAGCCTCTGTTCCCTGGGGTCTCACGGCTCAGACCTGCAGGTTGAGTACATCGTGTCCAGGGGCCAGAGCACCTGGCCCGACAGAGGACAGAGAAGGGGGCCCGTCCAGATCGCAGGATGTCCCCTTTCTGGAACAACTGTCCTCTGTTGCAAGGACAACTCACTGCCCTCCACAAGGACAGCGCATTCTCTTCCACACAGCTTCATCCCCAGGGCCCAACACTAGGTCTGGCTTGCAGTAGTTCCTTCACAAAATATTGTTCAATGAATCAAGAAAAAATTTTTTTGTTCAATTATTTAGAGGCTATTTTCATTTCCAGCACCAATTTCAGAATTCACCTCTGCCAAAAAAGAGTCTTGATGAAGTATTTCTACTTCAATAATAACTACTCCAAAGGCAGTAAAGTGAAAATTCCCTGGCAATTATGTAATAAATTAAATCCTAGTCACTGGCTGTTTTGAAGAGAAAAATGATAAATTTAGGTGAAGATAACTGGTAGGTGACCTCTGTGCTACTGTCTTAATAGACATCGCAGAACTTAATGCTATAAGGAAGGCGCCGCTGTGAGAACAAGGAAACGGAGGCGTGGGAAAATTACACGGCATCCCCGAGGCAACACCATTTGGAAACTGTAGGATTTGAACTCATGCCCGGCCCAACCTTCCCCCACTTTTCCTGAAAGCTTTTATTTTTCCAGTTACACTGGTTACCTCGGTGTATGAATTTAATTCATCCCACAATTCTGGCCGCAAACTAAATTGGATGAGACCTCAGTCAGAATCATTGGTTATGTTATCGTTGACCTTGTGGAGAAATCTGCTTCATTTCTCTTCCGTTTTGGTTCGCAACCCGAATCATGGAAAGAATCAAGTCTGTCAACTGAGGCACCGCTGTAGTTTTGTGCGTAAAAACTCATCTCACCAAGACATACTCAGTTGTGTGCGTCTTCAGGAGCCCGAGTCACCACAGGGAAGGGGCCGCCAGGGACGGACTGTCGTGCTTGGCTTGGCGATGCCTACAAGCCGACCAGCAGCAGATCCTGCCCAGTGTGGGTGCCTGCCAGGGCTGCCAGCCCTCCTGGAAAGCTGCGTTTGGAGTACAGAGCCACCTGCAATTTCCCAGAGCAAGCAGTACCCAGAAGGCAGCTTTGCGGGTCAATGTCTGCTGCTGTGCCGGGCAGGCTGGGGACGTGCTGCCCATGGCGCCACCCTTCTGCCACACCTTCCCGGTTCTTTCTTCCATTGAGCCAAACATCTCCCTGGAGCATGGCCTGCCTCAGAAGTTTTGCATTTGCCAGAAACTTCTTTGCAATCCTTGTATTGCTACAGACGGCGTGAATGCCGCCCTCCGCGCTACCGTCTCCGCGATGCAATAAGGCTCCAGTCAGTAACTCCTCGCCATGACATCCCCATCTCCTTCAGCAAACCTGACGCTTGCAGGCCGGAGACACACAGATCTTGCCCGAGGCCACTGGAGCTCCTACAGCTAAGAGCCAAGCCTTGAATCTAGAGTTTTGGGCTCCAAGACGTTCTTCTGGCCGGCTGGTCCCGTGACCGAATGCTCATCCGTAGTCACCAAGGAGATAGCTGTGGACAGAAAGAAACGCCCAGTCCTCTGAGGTTCCTCTCCAGTACCACGGGCTCAGGAGCAGAGGTGGCTGCGTTTGCTTGCGCCCCACCTGCGATCCTCATGCTGTTTGGTCTCAGGGGGCAACTGGCAACGAGTTGAGCCATTTAGCACCCCGTAGTTGCCTTTTCTCTTTCCACCATTTATTTTCTTCCTTAGAATTAATGGCAGAACTTTGGTTGTCTGGAATTTTCTACAAGGTTGGTACTAACTGTAGTATGCCAATACTAGTGCTTCCTACATACAGGATTATACAAGTTGTATTTGCCTTACACACATGAACGGGGACACACAAACACTTGCACATACTTTTCACATATGATAACACGAAAACACTTGCACAAACACAAAACGCATGAAAAGAAACACATATACAGGAAACTGTACATGTGCAAGCACACACGAGCACATGTGCACCTCTAAAGACACACACATGCACAAACACATCCCCGCACACTCATGCAGACCAGTCTGGGCCTGGTTCAGTAGGGTGATGGGAGAAGGCCATTGGGGTGACTTTCTTGGGCCTCCTTGGGATTGCATCATAAGGTGCCCCCCTGGATGGGGCTGGGCTGGTACTGGATCAGCACCTGCCTCATCACCAGATGAGCCGAGGGGTACAGTGTCCGGCCTGTGGGTATTTGAGGGTCCTTCATGCCCCTAGCCTTGCTCTGGAGCCCAGCCTGGCTTAGCACTGGCCACATCCCTGGTGAGGTAATGTGCATGCCAGCTTAGGAAAGAGCAAGTTGCAACCAGGTCTGCTGGGCTTCAACCCTGATCCCTATGCAAGAGTCTAGGAGCCTGGCTGTGGGCTGATGCCAGTGTGGACAAAGCCAATTGATCTGATGGACCACAGCTCTCTAGGGACAAGGGGCAGGCTGGGGTTCTAGGGGCCAGATTCTCTGAGTGTGGGGACTCTGCCTTGGTTACCACTGCACAATGCTCCCTAGCTTCACTGCTGGGGGCTGAGGGTCCCCAGCCCAGGAGCCCCAGAGTCTCCGGCTTATCCCTCCTCTCCCCTCGGTGTCCCTCCCAAGGCCCCGGCCACATTCCTCTCCCTCCAGCAGGCGTGTGCTTCAAGGGCTGCATGAGTCCTCAGCAGGGTTTGATCTGTGCTCAAGCATTTCCCTGAGTGGCTCTGGTGTTTGCCCTGGTCCAGGTGGCATCCAGATGCAGACAGCCTTCCCCCAGCCAGGGACTCGGTCCTGACCTCTGCCGCACACCCGCCTCCCACGCCTGCCGAGGTCAGGGCACGGACCAACACCTCTGCCCGCGGCTTCCTCCAGAGTCGGGCGTCTGGCCATCCTGTCATCCACCTCCCTCCGCGGCCTTTGCTCCTTCCAGCAGATCAGTGCTACAAGGGCCAAGGCAAATGATAAGGAGGCCGATGCGCAGCAGCTCTGTGGGCAGGGAGGGAGCTCGGAGGAGGGGTGTGGGTCCCTAGGAGGACAAGACCAGGAGAGGCCGCCATCGCGGACCGACGAGAGCCAAGTCAGGAGTCACAGGCCAGCATCCCTGAGTGGAATTAACAAAGAGGTCAGCTCACTGAGGGCTGCGAGGAGGGCGCCCTAGCGCTTACTTTACAGATGATAAACCACGGTCCAGGATGGAGAGAACAAACCAGAGAAAAACCAATCGCCCGTGGAACTGCGTGTGCCAGGCACACATGGTGAGCAGCTGCCTTTCTCTCCAGGACCTTGACAGCAGGGCACGATGGTCTCCGTTTTGCAGATGAGGCCCGGAAAGGCCGGGTCACGCACACAAAACCACGTGGCTCCTCAGGCCAAATGCTGTTCCACAGCCCCATCTCCGTGCAAGACCACTGTCCTGGGCAGCAGTCCCTGTGTCTGGAGCCTCCCTGGCTCTGAGGCCAGGTCACAGTCTGCCCACTCTGTCGCGCTGGACTCTCGACCCAGCAGCCAGAGCAGCCCTTGCTGCCTTCCACATAGGGCACCCCGCCCCCACCCCACCCCTGCTCTCCCCAGAAGCTGATATTTACTCTTGCCCTGTGGCCCTAGGGCCGCCACTCCTCAGCCACCTGGAGAGACGGGTAGCTAGTGTCTGCCCTTTGTGGTGTACACTGAAGCTTCCTGGTCACAAACTAGGGCATTAAACCAAGGCCAGCCACTGCTTGGTACTTCCTGGAACCATGGGGCACACGACCCTGAAGTGCATGGGCAGCAGGTGACAGTCAGGCCCAGGGAACAGTCGGGCCTGACAGACCTGAGGGCCTGATTGTGTGGCAGGGGCAGCTGGGTCTGCAGGGGGGCACCCATCCTTTAGGCCTCCCTGGTCCTGGAGGATGGCAGAGCTGACCCAAAGGCAAGTTTGGTGCAGGCTGGCATGGTCCCCTGCCCACCTCATCCCAAAACCTCCTCCACAGGGCCCCCGCCTGCAAAGAGCTGTGTGCCAGCCTGGCCAGGTGCCGCTCTCCCCCTCCTTCCCCGTCCCGGCCTTCCTCCTTCCGGATTCTCGGTGAGCTCAGCCCTGCAGAAGCAGGGAGGTGAAGGACCCAGGGAGGCAGAGCCCAGCTCTTCCCCGAGGGAGCGAGCGGGGACCTGGAGTCCGGAGAGCTTCGGGGAGACCCCACCCAGCAGGACGCAGGCAATGCCCCCGCCCCGGCTGCCAGACTGGATGGGCTGGCTGGCCCTGCGCCGGCCTTGGGTTGGGGCTTTCAGGTGAGCTTGTTTGCTTTCTAAAGAATCCCTGCTGCGGCCTGTGGGTAAGTGTCTGAGAATTTCAGTGATGGCTGTGGGGCGAGGACGGCGCTGCCAGCCGCACGCTGGTGGTCAGACGGCCTGGAAAGGGACCCTGCGGCCAGGGTGCTGGGTCCTGCAGGTTAATGTTTGACCAGGGCCACGTGTTTTTCCACTGGGTATTTTTATACTCTGTACCTGGCAGTGGGTGGCTGGGCGCCCTCCGCTGTGGGCACATGAGAGAGAGGGAGGGAGGTGCTCAGCTGAGTTGGCGCTGGATGGGGCGGGGCTGTGGCGAGGCCAGAGGGGGCCAGCTCAGGGGCAAGAGGCGGCCAGAGGGAAAAACAAGAGGGGCCTGGAGCTCCCAAGTCCTCCTTCCCGGGCCATCGCTGTCCTTGGTGCCTTCCTGGGCGACAGACCACTGGAAGGAAGGAGCAGGTGGGACGGAGAGGTGAGGACCCTGCCAGTCTACGGCGCTTGTCCCCTGCGTTATCCCGGCGCTTGTCCCCTGCATTATCCGCCGAGGTGAATCACTCGGGCCTGAAGTTGTGCTGAAGACACCAGTCAAGTCCCTAGAGCTCTGGGCGCCCCCATCACGGCCCCGTCTCCCTTCTCTGCAGTGGGCGTCTGGTCCGAGTGCCTGCCGGCTACTCAGAGCCCGGTGGCCAAGGTCCATATCCCTCACGGCGGCTTCCTTGGTCTCACTGCCATGTGCTCCGGAGGCTTCGGTGGGCACGGAGTGGGGGTGGTGGTGTGTGATGGGGAGGGACCCACTACCAGCCACCGAGGTCTCTCGGGGACCTTCGAAGGGCTTTCTTGGGTCCTGAGGGAAGGAACAAGTTTCTCTGGGGAACTTCTGAGTGGCCTATGGGTCCCAAGGATTGGCAAATGGGGGCTCCCAGGCCACCTGGTATGAGCGCTGCCAGAAGAGCGGAAGGAGGAGCTTTGGGTTCCCTTGGGGGCCTGCAGCGAGTGCAGGAGGGGGCAGGAGCGGGTGCGTCCAGCTGGTGTCCCGTCCTCCCACTGGGGGACCCAGCTCATTCCCCAGCCCACAGTTTGAGGTCCTTTGTCCTCACCATGCTCCAGTCGTTCAGCTACTCAGCCCAACCACCTGTCTGTGCCAGGCACGGCACCAGGGCCGTTCACCCCTGACACAGCAGCCTCGCCCATCAGGATGCCCACATCGCGAGCCTCTCATCCCATTGTAAGGACAAGGACTCTGACGACAGCAGCGCAGAACAACTCGCCAAGAGCACAAAGCCAGTCACAGCCTGGCTGGCATCACCTGAATCAGTCTGGCTGCAAATCCAGCTGAGCGATCGTGTCGGCCTTGGACCCAGAGTCTGTAAATCCCCAGTTTCTAATCCCCTGCTGTTCTACAGGCCCTACCAGCAGTCTGACCGGAGCGGGGGCAGCACTGGCTCCGAAGCCCATTGTCTCATATTTCCCACCACAAGGAGGCCCCTCCTGGGTCTGACCGTGGGTGTCCTCCTGCCTCGCACCCTCCAGTCCCTACTCCTGCCCTGGCCCCGCAGGGTTTCGGAGCCATGACATTCCTCTGTGGCTCTGGAAGGAGGTTGCTCCTGGGACAGGAGAGGACAGAGGCCTTGTGCTGGAAGATGTTTTTTTTTCCGGCCCCTCCCCCAGAAGCTATGAACTTTTGGGCCCTGCCATTTTCTCCTGGGACAGATAGGGCATGAACCAGGAGGAAGGCAAGGTCTTCAGAGACCCTCAGAGGCCCCTGGCAGCTGATGCTGCTTTGATTCTTTGGGGGAGCTTGAGGCTTTGTCTGTGGGGCACCAGGAAGTCCTGCGGCCGGGGAATCCCCAGGCACCCTTGCAGCCCACTGCCCTTTTGGACCTACCACTCTGGGAGAAAAATTGAGAGGAGGGGGCACAGGTGTGCACCCCTTTCCTAAAAGAAAGGAATCCAGTTCCTCATGGGGTGAGGCAGCGAGGGCATTTCCAAAGCCCTGCTCCCAAGTCTGGTGCTGCTCCCAGAGCACCCATTTCTCAGAAATCCACTGCATCTGGGAGTTATCCCCGCTCTGCTCCCTGGCTGGGCTTGGTGAGTGATCAATCAAGCATCGGTGTCTGGGGAGGGTGTTGAGAAAACAGAGTTCACCTCCTCGTCCCAGGAGGCTAAAGCTGAGGACGCCCTCACCTCGAGCACTGGGACAGTTCCAGTCTTCGTCTTTCTCTAGACACAGCGTCTCCTCCTTCATGGCCTATGAACACTAATTTTCTGTACCTATGCTGGGGCCAGACAGATGTGGGAAGGCCCCGGAGACGCTGTG
Source organism: Thryonomys swinderianus (assembly GCA_004025085.1). Lineage (NCBI taxonomy): Eukaryota > Metazoa > Chordata > Mammalia > Rodentia > Thryonomyidae > Thryonomys > Thryonomys swinderianus. The sequence continues at coordinate 42,986 of PVIC010003490.1, read as the reverse complement.
CCCCTTCACATGCTGTATTCCCAGAGCGCCACAATGTCCAGGGCTTAACAGCTAAGCGAAGTCCTGGCAGCTAACATTGCTTAGACACTTCCAAAATATCCCAGTCTGGGGCACTTCCATAGGATGACATGTGACATCTACAACCTGCCTAGGAAGCCCGTGCAATCACATCCAAAGTGACACCCAGAGAGTCTGTCACTGGCCCAGGCCTCACATCAAGGAAGCAGCAGGCAGGGGTGGAACCCAGGTGTCCCTAGGAGCTGAGCCAGCGCCTGCCACCCGGTACTGTCAACCCAGAGCCAGTCAGTGCTTGTGACACTAAACCTGAGTGCAATTCCAGCTGGGTGCCTCAGCTATGGGGGTCTTGGGGACCAGTGGCAGCCACAATGAACCGTGGGGACATGTAGCCTTGCCTATTCCTGCAGGAAACCCTGATGGACAACAATGGTTTACACTCTTCTGCCTGCGAGTATAGACATGGAGCACTGGAAATCATCCTCCCCTTGATAGACTAAAATAATAATTAACGATAATGATAACAATGGCTACAATTTACCCAGCGCTTTCTCTGTGCCAGGCACCATGCCAAACCCCTAATCCTTACCCAATCCCTGGCTCTGGAAGGTTACCCGGGGTCACAGGAGCCAGGAAGTGGAGCCAGGTTGGCTTGACCCGAGTCCATGGCTTTCCTGCCCTCCTGGCCGCCCCCTGCTGAGTCCCCTGGAGTTTACAGTCCCTGGGGGACAGGGTGGAAGGCAAACTCAAGTATTTAGCAAGCCCCAGGATTAGATAAATCAGCACATAATTAACATCATCACATTTCTCTAAGGCCGCTGACAAGAACATTGTGCTAATGAGGTCAAGGGTTTGCTTTTGAGCCCTGTGAGCCCGGACACCACTTCACAGTAGAAAGCTTCTTCGCTCCTGTCTTGTGAGGCCCAGGGTACTGGCCCTGGAGAGAGACAGTGGCTGAGGTTTAGCCACAGCCACGTCTGAGTGGGGAGGCGCCTGTCAATCACTGCCAAGAAGGGGCGGGCTCACTGATGGGGGCGTGGCTTCCGGTCCCCAGATGCAGAAAGGGCTGGGGGGAGATCTAGGAGGCAGGAGAAGCCGCAGAAGATAGAGCAGTTCTTATGAGACTTGCTACCTCTGAGTCTGTGATGGATTTTGCCTTAGTATCCTGTAAGAATTCCTCTGTTGTCAGGAATATTAGTGCCATTTCTAAGTCACTTTCTACCTAGAACTTAGGGGAGATAAACTCATGGAGTGGTGAGACAGATAGTCCATCCATGTATGGGGCAGTCAGGAGCCTGCAAGATGACGAAGTGCAGTGAACAGCACAGGGCCAGCCTTTGCCAAGTCTCAGTAGAAAATAGTTCATTTAAACCACTCTTTCTACTCAGTGGTAGAGCACATACTTAGCATGCTCGAGGCCCTGGTTTGAGTCCAGGACCACAAAACATAAATTCTCACTCTCCTTTAAGTAGCTTTTTCCTGGGTCCCTGTGCCAGCACTTACTCTGACAGTGTAAGCATTTTGCCAAAGCTATGATCTGGTGGCTGGCCATGTGAGATAGAACAGACCACACCAAGCTGTTTTCTTCTCTTTTTTTCAGTATTGAAGATGGAATCCAGGCTTTGTCCATGTGAGGCAAGTGCTCTACCACTGAGCTACAGCTCCAGCTCTTTTCACTTTATTTTGTGGCAGGCTCTCACTAAGTTGCCATGTTACTCAGGCTGATTTCAAAATTTTGATTCTCCTGCCTCAGGGTCCTAGAGTCCTGGGAATGGGTGACCCTTAAAGACATCTACTAAAAGAGAAAAGAAGCCAGTCTGCAAAGGATGCATACTGCATGATCCATTCCCATGATATTCTGGGAAAGGCAAAACCACAGAGATAGTAAACAGATCAGTGGTTGCCAGAGGTTTGAGGTGTAGGAGCATGATCCTCAGAGGATTTTGGGGTGTGAATCTATTTTGTATGATCCTGTGATGGTGGCTACACAACAGGCCGTCGTCAAAACCCACAGAGCTTCCCAGCACAAAGGAAAGACCTTAGCATACACAGATTTTAAAGTCATTTAGGAGGTTAGACCAGCAAAGGATGACTATGGATGTTGAGAAAGAATTGAGGTCCATTATGAGAGTGTCAAGGATCCCCCTAAAGGGGGTGGGGGGCAGGAAGATGCTGGCTGGGGAGCTGTGAGGGTGAGTGAGGTCTGGAAGGATAAAAGCACAAGGGACTGGATGTAAGCCCTGTCCTCTGGCTGAGAGTGTCTTTGCTACAGTCTGAGAAAAGAATTTTTGAAATCAGGTTGAATGAATCATGCGTTTTAAAAAGGTTATGTGGTTTGACCCTTGAATTCTGAACTTGATCGGTTCCTGAGGACTGGTTGTAACTCAGATTGTTTGTAAGTCAACAGAGCTGAGACCTGGATGTTTACTTGGGTATATTCTATAAATAACAAGAGGCAGATGAATCTTCCTTTCACTCAGTCAACTCAAGTTGCTTGTATACAAGGCCAGTCATAACTTGAGGGTCCACCGTATTTTGATGAGGTGAATTTAATTGATTTGATAAGTGCCTGACGATGAAATCCCAGAAGAGCTGGGTGACCACCTGGGTGGCAGAGGCAGGAGAACTCAGAACTGGTTGCCCACCATGGAGGCTGCTGGAAGGGAGGCAAGCAAGGCTAGGGCAGGGCAGGTGAAGATGAGCTTTTTGACCTTTTCTATTTTGCATTTGTTGATGTAATTAGTAAAACATAAAATAGGAACAAAACTTCCCAGAACAAAGGAGTAGGATTAGAATCATTGTTCCCCACGAGGGACTTCTTTAAACGATAGCCTCATCCATGTGGATAAGCTCTGAGTGTTTTCATTTTAAAACAAAACAGAACGAAACAAAAATCCACCCGACCCTTTCTGGCCAAGCCTAACAGAGGACAAGCTGTCCCTTGGTCCTTGGGGGGTGTGGTTGCCCCAGCAAAGCAGTGTGGGGCGGCGGGGGGGGGGGAGGGGAATGAGGATGTCAGAATCTATGCCTCTCACCAGCACTGTGGCCCTTTGAGCTGACCCAGCCTTAGTTCTTTCTGAGCCTCAGTTTCTTCATTGCAAGAGGGTCAGTCCCAGTTCCCATCTAGCGGATGGCAGTGGGAAACTGGGAGAGTATTTTCATGATACAGGACCAACAGTGTGGCAAAGCCCTTGGATTACCAGCGGTGGCTCCCAGTCAGTGGGCCAGAGTTGGCCACAGTGCCCTGTGGACCGAGCAAGGGTGCTCACACCAGGGATGGCAGAAGGGGTCACTCAGTTGGGCTGCAGAGCCCGCCCAGCAGGCCGGGCCAAGCCAGTGCAGGGCGAAGGAGGCCAGGGGTTGGGCCTCCATCTCCAGTGCCAAGGTCTGGAAGGCAGAGGTGGTTTCTTCCCTGTGGGCTGTGCTCCTCAGGGCAGGCAGTCTTCTGCCTCAGTTTACCCCTCAAGGTCCAGCATGAAGATGGGCCCTGGGAACCCTTCTACTTACAAAGTCCTCTGTGAACTGCCAGTAAACAGAACCAACATAAGCTCAGGCCTTTGATGTTCTGCCTGCTTACTGTAATTTCAAAACAGTTTCCTGGCCTGTGGGAAGATGCTTTCTCATGCTTGAGGGGCCCCCGGGTGGGTGGCAGCAGGAAGGTGCCAGGATCTGGCTCTTGCCAAAATAAACCCATCTCCTCCCCCTCCACGGCCGGTAGAGTGCCCGTCCCACACAGCAGGGGCTTCCTGGGGCACTGGGCCGTGGCTGTCGTAAATAGTTTAACTGTGTTTATGCAGCAGTAACATGCGTGTTACCTTTCGCAGGGGCCACATTCCAGAGGGCGATCTTGGGTGATTTGCCCCACCTACCCCTACAGTGCGGTCCCTGCAGCGGGTGGGTGGCCTCTGAGCCCTCGCTCTGCGAGCCCAGGGGACTGTTTTTAAAGAGTTGCCTGGCACGAGAGACCTCATGCCCCACCTTGCCCTGCCCAGGAGTGTGTGTGTCCCTCCAAGGAGCCCGGGCCGCTGTCGTGGGATGTGGCGCGCTTCCCACCCCGTGTATGAACCTGGCCCATCGCACTCATGGCGATGGGTGGATGGATGGACACGGGCTCGCTGTGCTCTCTGCTAGTCCCAGAGCCTGCTCAGTGGATGCCAGGACGAAAGGCCAGCGTGCGTGGTGGGGTTCTTCCAGGGTCCCAGGAGCCGTGTTCTGTGCCTTCGCCCGTTTTACTTACAGCAAAACCAGAGCGGGGAGAAGTCGCCCGTGGATGTGTGGTGAGTAGGGTGGGTGCAGGACACATTCCCCCTCCACTCTGTCTGCCAGCCCTGGCCTCAGCCTTGCAGCCCCGGCCTCAGTGGGGCTGGGATCACCTGGGACACGGAGTCCAGGGAGCAGGGGATGGCTGAGTGGGGGAAGGGCCGCTCCCACCTGAGCTGCATGTGTGTACCGGGTGAGGGACCTGTCCCCACTTACATGTGTGAGCGGCTCACCTGCTAGAAAACTGTGTGTATAACACATATCTATGTACACTCATGTGCATATGTGTGTGCTCCCTATTCAGAAGCCCACCTGTGCATGGATATCTCACCCATGTCACCCCAGGAACACACACGTGCACACTCAAACTCAGGTGGGTGGCGTGTGCCCTGCCACTTTGCTAGCCAAGAGCACCCTTCTTTCCTTGGGCTCCAGGAGGTGGAAGCATTTTCTGAGTTTCCTTCTGCAGACTAAAAAGCCGAGGGCTGTGCAGGAAAGCCCAGAGCCAGGCGACACAGACATCAGTGGGAGACAAGCTGGCCCAGGGACCTGGCTCACGAGGACTCCGAGCTCCTCTCTGAGGACCATGTTCCTGCCTCTGGAAGAGAAGCTGCCTCCTTCGTCCCAATCTTGGCAGAACCTGGGGTCTCCTGCAGTTCTGAGGTCTGGGGTGGCCAGCCGGGGACTCTGGATGGGGAGCCCAGGCCCCTTCCTCAACATACAGTGGAGCTGGGGCACAGTGTCCTCAAATAGCCAGGCGGAACCAACCCAGAAGCCCATTGGTCTGTGTCCGCGTGGCCTGCAAAGGGGGTCTCCCTAGTGTCCAGCCACGATGCTGGCCCTGTCAGGGATCGCACGGGTAGGGAGGATCTGGACCTTGGGTACGGTGTCACCTGCCAAGAGCTGGGCAGGCAGCCCCTGGCTAGGACTGGCTTCGCAGACGTGAGACTGAAGGGCCCACACTTGGTTAAACGCTTGCTCTTGCCATCTTAAAATTTCTCCTCGGTTTTGAACAAGGGCCCTGCAAGTCTGTAGCTCCTCAGCCACAGGCGGAGGCTCCCTGTGGGTGAGGTTGGCATGGCTTCCTGACACTGACTTCCTGCATTCCTGCAGCCCCTGCTCCAGGCTGACCCAGGCCATGAGATGTGGGCGGCTGTGGTTTCCCGGCGCCCACAGGGCAGCCACAGTGTTTGAAGACGCACTTCAGGGCTGTCCTCAGACTGTGTTCCTCCTGTTGCCCGGTCTGCGGTTGCCCTTGCCAGCTCCCACCCCACAGTCGCCTGCCTGCTGCCACCAGGGCACATGAAACCCATGCCAGCCACAGGCTCATGTTGGACGCTTAGAACACCCCACCTCACCAGCAGCAGCCCTAAGCCTCAGCAAGAAATGGAGACTCAAAAGTCCTCCCTGCAGCAGTGGTGGGAGATTACAGCTGGGCAGCTTGTGCCCCCAGATGTCCATGGATTGGAGGCATGGTCTCCAATGTGGCCACATGAGGGACAGTGGAGCCACTAACAGGTGATGCCTTAAGAAAGGTGACTGAGCCATTGGGGTGCCATGCTCAGAAGGTCTCCCAGAGTGAATTGCTATAAAGAGCAAACCCAACCCCAGGAGCTCTCCTGATTCCTGACTCACCATGTGACTTCCTCTTTACTCCTGTAGTAATGTGAAGCTATTCTCATGAGCCTTGAACCTCAGGAACTGTGTGCTCAATGCCTCTCTCCTTTGTGAAGTTCTCAGCCCCAGGTATTTGGTTATAGCCATGGGGAGCAGGCCGATGCACTTGGTAACCAGCGCAGCACTGTGTGGGGACCAGAGAGCACTTAGCTTCAGCGGCTCCTGAACACAGCATTTATAGAGTATCTACTAAAAGCTGGCGGCCAAGAGTAGCTTCTGTTGCAGGAGGGCGTGGCCTCAGTGGGCCCTGGACAGCTGCAGGAAGAATTAGAAGATGCTTACCTAGAGACCAGACAGGATGTTAGGGTGTGGTCTCAAATAGGGAAACCAAGGCTGGGGTGGGGTCTGACTCAGGAGCCTTATGCCTATAGCACGCTCAGACCAGGTGGCAGCTTGACATAGCTTAGCCATCACCCTGTGCTGTCCTGCCAGCCGTGCCCCTGTGGGCCTGGGAGCACTCTCGGTCCCTCTCCTCCTCCTCCTCCTCCTCCCCCTCCCCCCACCTGTGGTCCCCAGGGCTCTGAATTATTCAGCCTGGGAACAGGCAATGCTCTCTTGTCTGCCCCAGGCCTCGACATAGATTATGTTTTTTTTTATTAGCAGTCCCTTGTTAACTCATAATTGCAATCATGTAACATTTAATAGCGGCACAAAGCGATCCCCCTCACTGCCCAGAAATCATTCATTAGCTAACAAGATGGAGTGTCTCATAAAAAAAGCCTGTTAAAAAAATTCCGGAGAAACGGAAAGCAGGAGGTGATGCAAGCCCTGGTTAACAAAGGCGGGAGGGGGCGGAGCAGTGAGAAAGCAGTAGCCCAGCCCTGATAAACCCCGCGGAGCCCTTGCCCTCCTCCCCTGCCGCCGCTGCGCCTGACTCAGAGCTGCCGGGATGTGTTCAAAATCGAGCAATGCAATTAGCAGGTTGCATCATGCGCTGATTATAAATTACAATGGGCACAGAGAAGGTGGATAGGGCAGCGGGGATTAGATAGGGTAACCCGATCCCAGTGGCGTAGGACAGGGGAACCGCTTGGCCACTCAGAGACCCCAGTGGCCTCTGCCTACCTAAGGCGTCGCAGGGCAACAGCAACAAGACTCCCTCAATGCCTGCTTTGTGTGGCCCAGATAATGATTTACTAACTGCAGGAATCAGGAGGTGTGAAAGAAGATGGCTTTCTTAACCCCCATTGTCTCCTGGCTGGAATGTCCCTCAGCCCGCCCCACTGCACCTGTGCACACCTTACAGGATGGCCCAGGTGAGCAGGGTCCAGGTGAGGACCGCTGTGGGGGGGGGGGGCGCACCGCTAAGATCTAAAGGGGCTGAGCAGAGGGGTGAGGAGACCCAGTCAGGGGTGACTGAGGCTCAGTAAACAGGGCGACCTCTAGCTCTTCTCCGGCATGGGGGTGGGGAGAGCAGGTGGTCAGAGACGATGACAGCTGGTGCTGTCCTGGGGGGTGGGCCTGTGTTCATCCCTGGTTTTGCTCCTGGAAGCTGAGGCAAGCGATCTCTCTTGTCTGGGCCTCAGTTTCCCCGTTCATGAGGACAGAGGTGACCTGCACAGACTTTAAAATGGTAACTTGTCCAGGTTAAGGGTGAGCTGAGTTTTTCCAAAACCAAACGTGCTGGCCAGCTCACCGGGCACCTGAGAGATTCACCAGGCCATGAGCAGGAGTCGGGCCCAGCCAGGCAGAGGGAAGGCGGATGCAGCAGGGGCTTCAGCAAATGGAGGGGGTGGTGGCGCCACACCCGAGCCCGCGAGACTCACCCTTTACTTCCGCCTAGTGCAAGACTTGGCCTTTCCAAACAGCCTTTACTCCACAGTTTTTTCTTAGCAGGGCTGTGCTGGCGTGCATGAAATAATCTCATTAACTGTATTATTGCTGCGGAGGCAGGACAAGGGGATAGACTTGCCCATAAGTTCAATGAACTCGGCTCACTTAAAAGGCAAACCGCAGAGCTGAGACAAGTGCCCTGTAGCAAATTTTCCTGGAGCTTTGCCTGGCCCCAGCTGACCTGCATCCCAAGTTCGAGAGAGATCACCGCACCCTGCCCACGGTTACTTGGGGGTCTCTGGTTTTTCTCTTGGGGGCTCAGATTCCTGGAGCAGACTGAGGGACCCGGCCTGAGGCAGAGGCAGGGGTATTGTGAGGGAGCATGGAGTTGTGGGGACCCTGCCTGGCTTCCTGACTGCCATGTAGGCCTCCAGCTTGGCCCCCGGGGCCCTTTGCCTCCCAGAAGCTTCAGCATCTGGCTAAAAATTGTACCTGATCCTGTTCTGCCCGGCTCCCAGCCCATCGAAGGCGCCTGGCCCAGCCAAGGGCCAGTGGGTTTCGCCCGGGCATGCTTCCTCTCCAGCTACTTCTCTCTCTCTCCCTCAAGTCATCCTGAATTGGTGGCTACAGCTTCCCAGGCGATCTCACATCTCCAGTCCTTTGTGTAACCTTCCTGTCTTCATCGGTCGGGAGCCACACCAGTGTCATGGCCTCCCTACCCCCAGTCCTCTGTGCTCTGCTCCCTGGTAGGCTCTGTCTCAGAGAGTCCTTAGGTGCTCGGGGAGGAACTGGCCTGAGCACAGCGCTCGCGGGTGACTTCCCTGTTCAACGGCTGCTTTTCTTGCACCAGGAAGAGACAGGTGTATCCCGAGGCTAGCAGCTGTGAGGACTTCAAGAAATCACCCCCACTAGGTATTGGGGGGGCAGCACCGAAGGATCTGGTACCCACCCCTTGCAGGTCCCGGTTAGGGGTGAGAAAATGGTAAGCCCCAATGTGGCTGACCTTCAGGTGGACACCCGGGGCCACAGTGACAGAGGGGGCTACCCTGTCTGTCGGGACCCCAGAACCTGCACCTCGAGGACGTAGGGCTGGGGGAGGCAGCCGTGCCAGGAGGCGCACCTTCCAGGAGCTTTTGGCTCAGCCCCTTGCAGGTGGGGCGACTGACCTTGTACCCCTATCACCAAGCAGGTGACCACTGCGCTCCTGTGTCAGGATGACATTAGATGGCTAAGTCGTGACCTCACTCGGGCATCTGGCCTTGGGTCCCGTCTGCTTCAAGCTCAGAGCCAAAATAACAGCAGAGGCACAGCTGTCTGGTGCCTTTCTTGGCCTTAGCAGAACAGGTATGGGCGCCCAGGGGGTGGGCAGGAAGCGGGTGCAGACACAGGGATGGACCCGCCACAGGCCACCGCTTGCGGGGCCAACTGTACCTTACCCTCCTCCCCACCTGGGGGCTGAGCCACACATGTGTTTGGTCTTACAGCAAGCAACATAGATGGGAACATGACCAAAACATCTGCATGTGTTAGGTGCCTACAGCATACCTGATACAGGTTTCCGCACTCTATTTTCATTCATTCAGAGGGCAGTGTTTTTTCCATGCCAGAGCCTGCCATACGTGCTGGGGACGCCACCCGCAGGATAGGCCGAGAGGAAAGTAAATAGAACACAGAATGGATGGTGGGAAGAGGGGCGGCCAACATCCAACTTCTGGAGGTTTGAAGAGCGCGGAGGGGGCAGCGTGAAGGCCCGCAGGAGGCCTCCAGGCCCTGTGACCACAGGCAGGAGAGCCCTTGAGGCCCCCCCTCCAGGGATAAGGAGCTTCGACCCCAGGTCTATCTCCAGTGCTCGAGTTTCTCCCCCTGCGCCTTCTGGTGGCTGGCTCTGCACAGAGCATGGTTTTTGTTTTGTTTTTAATTCTGAACCCCCAAGTGAGTTGGAACAAGACTGACACAATGGTACATGCTTGTATTCCCAGGACTCAGGAGGCTGAAGCAGGAGGACAGCTTGGGCTCCACATCAAGATTCTTCTCAAAACAAATAAATGAACAATAAAAAAAGACAAAAAAATGAATGGCGCCCTCCCCTACTGCTGCCAACAGCTGGCAGCAGCATGGAGAAAGGGTTGGGTTTGTGTTCTGGGCCTGGGGATCTCCCTCTCTGTCCAGCATGTGGAGATGAATTAGATTCCCAGCATTTCCTCTGTGTGTGGGAGGCTCCTAAGCCCCTGGTATCCCAGCATGATGCTGATGGCTGCTGCAGGCTGAGGCTGCTGCCTGTGTTTGAGTCGAAAAGCCTGGCCCGTCCTGACACTGGCGTGTGGCGTCCGGCCACCCACGCAGGCCTCGGGCAGACAGAAGTCCAGGAGTCAAGAGCTGAGCTTGACCCAGGACAGCTGGCTCTTGTGGAGAGGCTTCTCCACGGCCCCAAGGAAGCCGGGGCGGGGCGGGGCTGGCCAGGCGAGTGGCCCAAGGACAGGCCTGAGCCTGGGTGCCCTGGTGGTTGCAGCTGGTCCTGGGACCACCCCACAGAGAGACAGCGGCTACCGAGGCCCCTGGAGACGCATGGCCCAGGGAGGGGGTTATTTTCTCAGCAGGATTTATGTATATGTGCGTGTGAGTGACTGTTTAACAAGGAGGGGGCCTGTGCGACTTCTGAGCCTGGAATTTATACAGCCCCTCGTTGGCGGCTGCAGTTTATCTTGAGCGAAAGAATAATAAACTCAGTTGACAGGATGATGTATTCAAAGCATCCTCCGTCACATCGCACAGCCCTGCCCGCTGTTAGGATGTCTGGCATGGTGGGGACTGTGTTATCGAGTGTTTAGCCCCCGTGAATTGTCAACAACACATTGTTTGCAGGCTCGGGCCAGGCGGAGATGGGCCGGGACTGGGTGAGAATGGGGGGTCTGGCCACTGCCAGGAGAGGGTCAGAGAAGCTGCTGCCTTTGATGAAAGCCCAGGCCAGTCGGGGCCCAGCCCCCTCTGCCCAAATTCTCCATCATCCTCCCTGGGAACAGAACCCTGGCGGCTGCCCTCGATGCCAGGTCAGGGACAGATTGGGATGTCAGTGTGCCCCACAGTGTGAGGAGACCATCCTCACACTTTGACTCCTGTTTCTTCCTAACGAAGTGAAGAAATCAGCATCAAGCCACAGCTTGAAAAAAAAAAAACCAAACATGGGAACCAGGAGCGATAACTCAGTGGTAGTATTTGCCTGGCACTCACAGGCCTGGGTTCTGTCCCCAGCCCTAAACTGAACAAAGGAAGGAAGGAGTAAATAAACAAACAAGTAAACCTTGTCAGCTCACTGATCCTGGACAGAGTGAGAGAAGCCAACCTGGCTCCAGGTCCCCAGCACTCTGCAGCAGCCTCTGCCCGGTCTCCACTGGCCCCTGGTAGAGACCCATGCTGCCTGCTGCCTATTTTATAAGCTACACACCAACCCACACAGTCAGGCAAAGACTGAACACCTGGAAGGAGAAAATGAATTCAAGTCATCTTTGTTCTGTTTTTAATTCCCCTCCAAGTGCCCTACATTTCAAGCAGCAGAGCGCTGGCTTTGGGCTCAGCCTCCATGCCTCGAAGTCCCTTCTCTGACCTAGCCCTGGGCTGTCTTGTTTCAGTTCTGGCTGTTCCTTGAGAATGCTTCGTGTGTATATTAGTTCTGGTTCCCTCCCCTCGTCTGGACTTCCGCTCCTGATTCTTCCCTGCTCCCAATCCAAGGCCTCCTCTTTGCCTGCTCCAAACCTCCACTTCCTAGGGAAGTGCATGTACTTGTACTGCTCCTATAAATCAGGGTGGCACTCCTGGTCCCAGGCGACCCAGGGACAGTGGCAGGGAGAGGGAAGGAAGGGAAGCCCTGTGCCCAGGGACTGACCAAGCAGTGGGCTACTATCTGGGTGTGCACGTAGAGTGTCCTCTGGTCCCCCAAACATCCAGAATCATCCCATTGCACAGATGGGGAAATTGAAGCTGGAGAAGATTCAATCTCTTCCCCTCCTGCAAGCACCAGAAGGAAGACCTGGGCCCAGCAGGCTTGGCTGGCCCCAGAGCTGCCTTTGAGTCCCTTGAGGTGGAAACAAAGCCTTCCAGGGCTCTGGGTCCAACAGCTGTACTGTGGGACTCAGTCCTCAGGAGAACCAGGAGAGGTAGGGAGGTAAGAGGAGGCAGCAGAGGCCTGCAGGCCAGAGCAGCCCAGGACCCCCCAGGGCAGAGAGAGAGAGGAGCTCGGATCCAGATGCAGGATGCTGTGGGTCTTTTTCGATGAGCCAGGGCTGCCCACAGCAGTCACTATTCTCCTCAAGCCTGGCAGGACTCAGTATTGATTCCCTACATGTCTGTCACTGCTCTCCCACCATGGCACCAGCCACTAGCCCAGGAGTTGAGATCCACAGAGGCTGGCAGCAGACAGTGTGGGCCCTGCCCATCTATCCACCTACCATTCATCCCTTTGTCCATCCATCTATCCACCATCATTCATTCATCTGTCCATCTGTCCTCCCACAATCCCTCCATCCATCCACCACCCATCCAGCTACCATTCATCCATCTACTCACCCATCTGTCCACCCACTCGTCTGCTTGTCCATCCATCCAGTGTCTACCATCCATCCATCCATCCATCCATCTGTTCATCCCACTGAGCACCCACTGTGTGAAAATCTGCAGCTGTCCTCTGGGTCCACAGAGGGGAGAGAAGCAGGCAGATACCTGAGAACCACGAGGTGGTGTCCCTGGGCCTCCATGGGCCGTGGAGATGAAGGAGACTCTCTCTTGCCTGCAGCTGGGTCAGACTGCCCCAAGGGACGGGTAGAGCTCCGTCTTCCCATGGGCCCAGATCACGAACAGGGATCAGAGGGAAGCCACCGTGTCTTTGGATGTGCTTTGATTCATTCGTGTCTTCCACCCTTCTTCATGTGGTATTGAGCATCCTTTGTGAGCCAAGCAGAGCTGCAAACAACAGGGGGAGGCAGGCTTTCTGTCCCCTAGGGAGACACGCAGAGCTGGGTCAGTTGCCTTTCGGGGCATAGGCTGTGCTGGAGAAGGGATGCCACCTGGGGCTGGTAGAGGAGCCCTATGGGAAGTGGCATCTGAGGGCCAGACCACGGAGGAAAACCCACAGGGTGAGGACAGAGAAGCCTGGGAGAACAGGGTCACCCTCACAGAAAGAACTAGGCCCTGTCTAGTCCACACTGGGGCCTCTGGATCCCAGTTTTACACATGTGCACCCGCCTGGGGTGGGTCTGCATGCCCGTTTGCATACATTTACCTGAAGTCTGCTCCATCCACACCTATCTCAGGGCTTTGATTTATGTCCTTGTCCCCATTCCCAGCTGGCTGTCCCCGTACTTTTTCTCCACCTGGGGAAGGTTGGACAGGTTGGGGACTCCATCCAGCATTTCTCATCAGTGAAGGCTGCCTGGGAGAGCCTGTCCACACGCTGTCACACTGTGCTCCGGTCCCCGAAGACTCATCAACCGCGCTGTGTTCTGGAGGCTCAGAGTGGGAGCAGCCTGGGGACTGTCACAGGGAGAGCAGCTAATGGAGAGATGAGAGAGCGTCGCCTGCTGGTCTGGGGATGTCCCATGGGGCCGCCTGGCTGACCAGGGCCAGGGCCTGGGAGGGGCTGGCCTAGCTGCCCAGCTTGCAGTACACACCCCTGGAAACCCACATGGCACTCGGGATACATGAGGAGAGGTTTGATTTGCAGTTCAGTGTGACTTGGAGTCAAACAGAAAGTTGGGAGGTCAGTGATTTACATTTCCTCCCCTCTCACAGCCTCAGTTTCCCCTTCTGTGTCACAAAGTCCTGTATTGGTATTTGCAAATGCCTGTGGACAGCCTGAGCTCACCATCTGGTCCCCAGAGGGGATCCTCATGTCACAGAAGACTTCTGCCCTCCCCGGAGCTAGCTGCTCACTGGCCCATAGATTGTTGGGGCAGCAGGCAGCACACAGAGGCTGCTGCTGGCAGTGTGCAGCCTATGATGTGTGGGTGTAGCCAGGAACCGCAGGACCCCCAGCCCACCCCCCACCCCACGTCTCCGTGACACCAGGCCTCCGGACACCAGGCCTCAGGCTTGGCCCCTGGGTTCTGTGAGGAGGGGACAGAGGCTCTTTTACTTCATTGGCTTCTTGGGCCCACCAGACCCTGTCAATGTTCAGAAACGGCAATGTTCCCACTGCAAAGACAGACAGGACCAGCCACGCCTGCCCTCGAGGCCTCTGCTCGCCAGCCCAACCCTGGCCAGAGCTCCTGAGTCTGTCCACCCCCACCCCTGCCTCCTCCCCCAGGCCCTGGGCCGTTCGAGGCGCAGCTTGTCCCCGACAGGCTCGACAGGCTCCCCGCGCGGCACATGAGGTGGTGTGAGGGCCTATCCGAGATGGCTATCTCCTGTGTTTACTCACCATGGACACCACAGGCCTTCAGCTCCTGCTTCTCCAGGCCAGACTCCCCCCGATTGGCTGGACTCTGACTTTCCTGTGACTCAGAGACAGGCCGGAAGGGTAGGGGGTCCTGGGATGTCAGCTTTGCCCACCGCCCTCTACTGACAGCTTCCGCCTATTCTCTCATCCCTGTGTGAAGGGACTTTGGAGGCCACTTTACTCTATACCCCAAAAGTGAAGCAATGGGCTGAGATCTGAGGAGTGTTTATTTTCCTTCTCCTTCAGACCGGGGCTCCCTGAGAGCAGGACCACTGAGGAACGGGATGGACAGGATGACTCTCAAGAGTTTTAGGTCTTCAGTTGCCAGGATGATACCTTGGTGGACAATTTTCTTCCTTTGTGTTTTAAAATCTGAAGAACTGGTTGCTCATAAACACAGACTTTTAAAGGAGGTAAGGAGTGAAAAGGATCAAGTTCACCAGTACTGCACCATGAATACAGTCATTATGTCACAAACGAATATTAATACATTTTTTTTTTCTTTTTGGAGACAGGGTCTCTCTTTGTAGTTCAGGCTGGCCCTGAGCTCACTATGTAGCCCAGGCAAGCCACCGCGAACTCAGCAATCCTCCTGTCTCTGCCTTCCGAGTGCTGGGATAACAGGCGTGAGCCACCACGTCCAGCATTGTGGTGTGCAGTGTTGATTGTTGCTGGGCGTGTCTCCACACCCACCATTGTATGTGGTTACCCGGGATCAAACTCGGGTCCTTGCGCTTGCGAGGCAGGTGCCAGAACCACTGAGCTAACCCTCTGGCCCAGAATATTAATACATTTTTAAAAAACAGATTAAATGTAAATATTGGGATCACTAAAATAAATTTTATTTTTATTTTTATTTTTTTTTTTGAGACAGGGTCTCGCTTTGTTCAGGCTGGCCCTGAGCTCACTATGAAGCCCAGGCAAGCCTCAAACTCAGCAATCCTCCTGTCTCTGCCTCCTGAGTGCTGGGCTTACAGGCATGAGCCATCAGGCCTGGCACTGTGGTATGTGGTATTGATTGCTGGTGGGCATGAGTCTCCACACCCAGCATTGTATGTGGTTACCAGGGATCAAACTCAGGATCTTGAGCTCCCGAGGCAGGTGCCGGAACCACTGAGCTAAATCTCCGGCCCTAAAATAAATTTTTGAAAGACTAAAATTTTTTTTAAAGTTAAAGAAACTTAAGAAGAAAGGAAGAGTGGAAGAGAATGACTATGGGAGAAGGAAAATAAGAAAAGGAAGGAAGAAACCGATAAAAAGAAAGGAAAGTAGAGAAAAGAAAGGGAGAGAAAGCTCATGCTCTCTCCTCAGGCAAGCCCCCCACCGAGGAGTTTATTTGTTCAAAATCCTCTTATCTCCTGCATTTGTGCCTGCGCTGGCTGCAGAGTCCGTGGGACAAGCTGGGTCTTCTCCAGGTGACAAGCGGACACCAGGCCTCAGGCTCGGCCCCTGGGTTCTGTGAAGAGGGGACAGAGGCTCTTTACTTCATTGGCTATCTTGGGCCCACCACAGACCCTGGAGACCCAGAACAGGAGACATGGCTGCACCACCTCTGTCTTCCTCTTTGACCTTGGCCCAAGGACCCTCGACAGACTGAAGCTGCTCAACTCTCCCAGCAGCCTCCATTTCCCAGGGCCCTCCAAGTGCAGCCTTTCCAGAAGCTTCTGTCTACACCCTGCTCTCTCTTCTCCCTGTCCGTGTGTCTACCCTTTCAACACATGTGTCTGCACCCCTGAGATATGCCAGGCATGAGATAAAGATCCTGGAGGTAGACTATAGCGAAGGAAACCAGATGTCAACAGCCAATTAAAGCCCTGTAGGGTGACTTGGCTGGCTGCCCCTCCCCCACACCTGTACCCGGCGTGTCTAATATCACCCAGCGCTTGCCGTGTGCTCCTGGGCTCCTGTCCTCCATCCCATTAAGCTGGGCGTGGGCTGGAAGCCTTAAATCACCTGCCCAAGGCCTCAGCTTTGAAGGGTCAAAGCTGAACACACATTCTGTCTGGGCCTGAGGCCTGCCTGAAGCTGCTTCCCCCCCAGCCTAGCTTCCAGCATGTTTCTTGAGCTTCCTTCTGCCCTGCCCTTCTGAAGGAGATAGCCCACTGCCCACAGACTGAGCCCAGGGCTTAGCCCTCCCTCCAGCAGCTCTGTTTCCCAGGGCCTAGTCTCACGTACAGCCTTTGCGGAAGCTTCTGTCCAGCCGCTGGGGGAAGTGCCGAGTGCTGTCCAGCTCTCCTGCCCCTACCTGCTGCTGTGTCTTGTCCTCACAAACAGCGGCACTGCCCAGCCTGACACCTCTCCCCATCAAGCACGGGCAGGCCCACGGTTGGGCTCCAGGGGCAGGGGTTGGTACTGAGGGCTGGCCGAGGGCCAGTGTCAGAGTGGCCGGGCAGGGGCTCTGCCCGTAATGACAGGACCAGGGAGGGTTCCTCAATCCCCTCTGGGAAGGCTGTCTCCTGTTGGCCAGCCTCAAGCCTCAGTTTCTTCTGTGAGGCTCGCAAGGGACAGCCACAGCTGGGGACGGCTTGGGTTTGGCTCTGAAGGCCCTGGGAGCTCACGGTATGCCCCTCGCTGGACCTCAGCAGGGCTCAGCAGTTCTACGGACAACCCAGGTTGGAAGGGGTTAGAGGAATAAATCGAATGCATGGAGAGAAAGGAGCCAGGAGCACCCATGCTACCTTCACGAGCTCAGTGTGCCCTGGCACTACTCTGCACTGGCTCTGTGAGTGTGCAAGGCCAGCCAGTGTGGCTCCTACCATTGGAGCCCCGAGCTTACTGCCCGGCATCCAAGCAGAGCAGGGTGGCAGGACAGATGAGCAGCCACAGCAGTGGCAGAGCCAGAGGACCAGGTCTGTGCCAGGGCCACAGGGCCCTGATGCCCTCCCCTGGCCACCGGCCTCTGCCCCCTGCCGAGCGTGACTTGTGACTCAGCCAGGACCAGCCTCCTGAGACGTGCTCTTCGGTCACAGTCCCTGTCCTCCCGGCTCGGGGACTGTGTTTCAGGGTCTTCAGGGCAGCTACTGTGGCAAAGGCTCCTCACGCCCTGGTGCCTCCTGCTGACAGCAATCCTGGCCCAGCCTCTGACAGACCAAGAGGAAGCCGAGACAGAGATGGAGAAGTGAGGACCTGCTGGGGAGTCCTTGTAGGGTCAGGACCTTCCTGTCCCCTGGCCACCCAGGTATAACAAGCCTCCAGAAGCATAGGACTCCCTGTTGGGCCTGCCGCCTCGTGCCTGAGCATGAGCCCATGACAGCGTGCCCACACGGGTCTGTGTCTGCTGATTCGTGTGTGTGTGCACATGCCCGTGCAGGCCACAGCCGTGGAGACCCCGGAACTCGAGGACTTGGCCTCCTTTCCTTTCTAAACCGCAAGGCCGCTGGCCGGCTTCAGACCTTGGTTTCCTCAAGGCCCAGAGGCTAATGAGGAACAGACTCGGCTGCCTGCGGGGTGGGTGGCCCGGGCCAGTTGGCCCCTGAAAAGCTGAGCGCTTTCCCTGTCACAGAGGGACACAGGGGACTCACAGGCTATGTGAATGAACCTCAGCCAGGTGCTGCCCACCCTGCCATTGCTTGATGGGGAGGAGGTGGGGGAACGTCCTCAGTGGACGAAGGGGCTGGTGACTGAGAGGACCTGGTCTGGCCCCCGGCTTGCTCTCACCCACAGAGAACTCAGAGCCCCCCACCCAGGTGACTCAGGGAGCCAGAGGACGTGCAGGGTGGTACCTGCCCTGTGCCCCTTTTCACCCCTGAGCCAGACCCTCAGGCCCCTGGATCCAGGTCACCTGCGTGGCCATGGCACGGAAACATTAAGAGTAGATTCCTGGGCTTGCCTCCCTGAGTCCCTGGCCAAACAGGCCTGGTCAGGCTAGGAACTGTGCCAGCGTCACCCCAACATAGCACAGGGTAATGTTTGAAAGGAATTAGGTTCTGGGGACTTGGGTTTGAATTTCCACTCAAGTTTTCCCGTCCTTAACTGGACTGGTAACGGAGAAAGGATCACCCCTAGAGGCTCTGCACGTGGTAGAAGCAAAGCAACCGTAATAATAACATCTGAGTGTCACCCAGCTATGGCCTGTGCCAATCCTGCTCTGCCATGAAGGGGCTCCTACATAGGGGGTTGGAGCCCCAGCCCTGTGCCTCCTCTGTAAATGGCATTCCGTGGGCCTTCCCTTGGTGTGGCCCTGTGTCCCCCAGGTCACTTCCTGGCCAGGTCCTGCTCTCCAGGGGACACAGCCTAGAGCCCCAGAGCCAGCCATACTTGGTCTCCTCTGGCTGATGGCTGGAAGTTCAGAAGGCCTGGGGCCTCCCCCCACCCAGCTCCCACGGCTCTGTCAAGAAGGCCGGGCTGGCTCACCTCAATCCTTAACAAGGCCCGCCCTTCAGCCTGAGAAAGCCAGTTTTCCTGCTGCAGGCGGAGAAGCCTAGGAGGCTCTGGACAGGCGGAAGAGGGGAAGGCAGAGGAGGACAGCAGGTCTTGTCCACTTCTTTCCCCTGGAGGAGGGCCGGGGCTCACTCTGACTCACAGGAACCTGTATTACAGACAGGGGTGTCTGGGAGAGCCGGTCCCAACTGTACAGACCAGGACCGGCCTTCTAACCCTAGGGTTGATGTAGAAAAAGACTCCAGGGGACCTAGGCCAGGGAACCAGGTTGCGTCTGAAAAGAAGTGGGAGAAGTAGTCAGCCTCATCAGGGAGGGATGCCGAGGCAGGAAGGGTGGGCCACAAGGCTGCCAGAGACCCCAGCACTGCACCAAGGGAGCAGGAAGGAGGCCCCGGCCCTGAGCGGTGCAGGCAATGGGCCTGGTGCTGTGTGAAGTGGGCCGCAGGGACTGGCTGCTGCCATCTCTTCCATGGTACAGATGAGCAAGCTGAGGCCCATTCACACAGCCGGCAGCACCAAGGCTGCGAGCAGCCTGCCATGCCAATGCCCTGCGTTGCCTCCGACCTCCAATCTTCCCAATGCGAGTCAGAGTGGTACCCCAAGTCTTAGCCCCTCATCCAGTGTCCCTCCCCTGCCACACACGTCCGCCTCCAGGAAGCTCCTGACTTTCCCCTGGCCACCGCCAAGTTCCCTAAGTAGCCCCACAGTGGGCCCCTGGGCACTGGCTCCCTGCTTCCGTGAGAGGTTGTGTGGAGCAGGGTTTGGCCTGGGGTCTTCTCTCCTCTCCAGCTTTGAGCCCTAGCTCTCCGCTGTGCACTGTGCGCTCTCACTGTGTCTCGGTTTCCCCACCTGGCACCTGGAGTAGCGGGACCTGCTTCCGAGGCCAGTGCGGCTTTAGTGAGACACTGAAGTAGCAAAATAAGGCTCAGGAAAGGTGTAGGCCTTCCCCCAGTTTCACAGAGCATGCTGGCAGTAGTGCCCATTGGAGCGAGGAGAGTGGGACTCACATCAGAAGCTGCTTGGCCACAAAATGCCAGGGTCCCCATGGCTGTGAATGCTCCCAGCCCTGCCCTGCCCAGGCCGGGCCCTCTCCCACCCACCCTCCAGGCCGTACTCTCTGGGGCACAGTCTCCACCTGACCCCAGTGGTCTGTCTCGGCCAGGCACGGGGCTGTGGACAACAAGCACCCATTGTCTGCATCGAGTGCACCTGTAGTGTAGCGTCCCGGCCGGTGAGTCAGCTCTTGGCAAGCCAGGGGCGGCCACTCCACAGCGTCCTCAGCCTGAAAGAGGACCTTTCTTTTCACTCTCCTCCTCCTTCCTCTCGCTGCTCTCCATGAAGTGGTCATCTCCGCTGGGCAGCAGGAGCACCATCCTCTGCCAGATTTTCTTGAGTCTTCTTGGCCAGGAGACAGGGTGGGCCTGGAAACAAAGAACATGCACTTCAGGGCTGCCCAAAGCCCTGGGCTGCTGCAGGGCAATGTACGTGCCCTCTAGCGCTCCACTCCACAAGGGATTCTGGGTCAGGCCAAGTGCAGCAACCCTTCATTTACCTGGGTCCACATACTTGACCACCTCTACATCCCCCCCAGGTCAGAGGTCAACAGGCTTCTGCCTAGCATTCTCCCCCTGCCTGAATCAGAGCCTGGCTTCTCTCATCTTGCAAACAAGTTGGCAAGCTTTCTCTAAAATTTGCACAGGTGCTAAAAGAATTCAATTAGAATAGGATAAAGGCTATGAAAGGTACTCTCACGGAGAGCAAGAGGTATCAGACTGCAAAAACGTAGGCAATAAAAAGTAGTCCTGAGAGCTAAAAACCTAAATCAGTCTTTTGTTAACTCACAGTGGAGACAGAGCCAGCAGCATGGCCCACTGTAAAGACATCATTGTGTTTTTTACAGCAGAGGATGTTCTTAATAGAAAAATGGGTTAGATCAATTTCTGGTTGAGAAACTTTGAGACTGTGTGGTGCAATTTTAAACAAGAACTTTCAAACAATATGCGTTCATTTCTTTAAATGTTCTTGGTGTGTATGAATTAATTGCAGACTAAATGATTTAGAACATGACTCCCACAGAGGACAAGAAGAGCTGATGGGAATATTTTAAATGTCTGGTTGAAGGCACCAGAAAGCTAACAAGGTAGTGGAAGATTTCCATACCATGACCAAGGTCTAGAGAGGTAAGAGTGACATTTGGGGTCTGCTGAGGTGTCCGTGCATCAGGGCAGGGGTCAGTCTTTAGACAGCCTTGTAAAAGGCTTAAGGACATGGGTCGATGTTCCAGGCTTGTCAGGAGTTAGTGAATTCCCTCTCCTTGAGCAGGTTTTCCAAGAAAGTTTCTATCCTGAATGCTAAGGGCAACTCAGAAATTGCATAGTTTCCATTCAACCCTCAAAGTAGCAGTGTTGTCACTGCCCCACTCATCTGGCAGACACAAACATGAGTCCTCTCTCAAAGAAGATGACATTGCCGGGTGTAGTGGCTCACACCTGTAATCCTAGCACTCAGGAGGCAGAGGCAGGAGGATTGCTGAGTTTGAGGCTTGCCTGGGCTGCACAGTGGGCTCAGGGCCAGTCTGAACAGCAAAGTGAGATCCTGTCTCAAAAAAAAAAAAAGTGACATCATCCTAGGCTCCAAATGCTACAAATACACAAACACAATGTCTAACACATAATAAAAAATAGCCACACAGGAGGAGTCAGAGGCCATTGTGTTTAAATCATCAGAAATAACAGACAATAAAAACAAACCCACAGGTGCTGTGTGTATTAGTTATAAACACAGGTTCAATGACCCAGTGCAAGGAAATGGTAGTGGCTATTATGACTGCATAACAAATCAGCCCAAACTTAGCAATGTAATAGTAGCAGTGGTGTTGTCGCATGATTTCATGGGTCAGAGTTCAGGAGGGGCCCAACTGGACAGCTGTCCCTTGAGGTTGATCATGTAGTCAACTGTCAGCCCTGTTGTGAACTTCGTGTGTGAGGGACCCTCCTCTGAATCATCCTAAGACCCCCGCCCAAGTTGTGTCCATGGAACCACCATTTCCCTGAAACCCATTCTTTGTGCCAACAAGCTTGGGGACCACTGCTTTACACATCGTCCTAGCATTGCTAGCAGGGACCCCCAGCTCCACCGCTACATTCAGTGACTTCCCACTCCAGCCCTGCCTCCTGAACCTCCAGTCTCCCCATAGGGGAGGCGGAGCAACTCCTCTGAGAGCCCAAGGATCTTACAAGCACAAAGTGTCCAAATTAGAGCTGACTGCAGGTGGCAGGGAGTTATTCGGCCTCAGGCTTCCCAAAGCTGAGAACCCTTAGCACATCTGCCAGATGTGAGAGGCTCCAGCCAGAGAAGATGGTTGCAGCTTTCAAACTGGCAAAAATTAATTCCAGAATAGTCAAGAAGCTCCTGCTAATCAAAAAGACAGGAAACCCAATAGAAAACAAAGGGCAATGCATGTTATAAAACAGGTATCATGATGGATGACAAGAACATGGAAAGGCCATGTGTGGCAGCTCATGCTAGTCCAGCACTCTACAAGGCTGAGGTAGGAGGATAGAAAGGCATCTCAGAGACTTAGCAAGAGACTGTCTCAAAATAAAAAAATAAAAGGCTACTGTTCCCCCACATCCAGCCAAGGCACATCAACTAGAAAGGGAGCTCATCTGTAGCGGGGAGATGGGCTCTGCATACCACAGGCTGAAGGTGAACTGGTCTCCAGCTGTATTTAGTGAAATTAGACTGCACTTGATCTGCCCCCAGAATTGTGCAGAACTGTGGTGAAAGAAGAGAACATCAGAACAGGTTGCCCACAGCATCAAAGTTTGGCAGGCAGGGTGTCAAGGGACCTGACTGTCCATCCATAGGGGAGCAGAGGGTAGTGTTAGTGAACACTGGGCTGTCCAGGGGCTCGGCCTCTTGTCTTGTTCAAAGAGTTGGACAGAGACAACTGGTGAATGCAAATTTCATTTATTGAAGATAAGAGAAAAAAGTAGAAATGAAAAATGAGACAGAAGAGAATAAGTAGTTGAGGAAATATACTCTGTCCACAGAGCAGATCACCAGAAGAATAAGACAGTGGCCTGGGGCCTAACAGCTGCAGTCTTGTTTCCTGATCTCAGATACCGGCCTCTGGAAGCTGTTCTGCACTGTGATTTGACAGCTCTCCATGGTTGGCAGGCTACATTCTATTGTCCAGTCTTCCCGCCATGCCCTAATCTCCTGCCTTGTAGGATGGAGTGGCTAGTTCCACCCAGCAGTTAAGAGCAAGCCAAATGTCACACACAGATCTCAATAGCCCTGTTGAATAAAGAGTAACTGGCAGGAGAGAGACAGCAAATAGCACTTATATTACTTACAGAACAGCAAAATGCCCCCCACTACACAGGGGAGATGTGGCCATCACAAGCCCCCATTGAGGAAGGTTCTGAGTTTGAGTCAAGGTAATAGAGAAAAACACATTGAAAAGTAACAGGAAAGAGGGCTTTGAGTCAGCCACAGAGCATCCACATGGTGATCTGAGGTCAAGATAAGTACCTAGAGCAGATTTCCAACTCCGGTTACAGAGATTCAGTTTCAATAGGCCTGGAGCAAGCCACAGAGATGGGTATCTGAGATTCCGTTAATGCTTTCCAATATCCTAGATAGACATCACGGGTTACTTGATTACATCCAGTGACGGGGAGCTCACACTTGTACTGACAAGTCCTGCTAATTAGGAAGGTCCTCCTCTGTCCACCTGATAGATCAGACTTCCCGAGTCAGATTAGCAAAGGCCTCCCAAGTGTACCTCTTAGATCCTCCCAGACTCTGCTTCAAGCTCCATCCTTCAGAGGGACTAACATAGTCATGTCCCTCCTGCTCCCGCCTGCTGGCCTTGCAGTGACTGGGCAAGGGCTACATAGGCACAGGCCTTGCTTGCCTAAATTTTGGCCTCTCATTTCTCCAGTGTCTCCCCACTAGCCAGGGTTCTCTGCCTTACCCACTTCCACCCACCAAGCTGCACCAAGGTCAGACTTAGAGACCTGTGCTTCTGTTAGACTTATTTCAAACACAGATCTCTCTGGAGGACCCCACACTCTGGCCACAGCCTGGTCAGCCCCGGGCACATAAGACGCTCACCTCCTTCAGTCAAGCCTCTGTGCTTCTGTTAATATAGCCTCACACTTTTTATTTCTCTTTTTTTCTATCGATTCTCAGTGGAGAATCAGTTTCCAGTCTTTTCCACTAGAACCGTGCTGAGGCTAAAAGTCAAAGGGCGTGGGGCCAAGATCGAGGTCCCTGGAACCAGTCCAGAGAATTTGGCTGTCACTGGGGACCAGGAGAGGCTGCCTGCTATCGTGGGAGCCAGCTCATGGATATCCCATCGGACCTCACCACCTCGTCAGCCCCCTGAGGAAGAATTAGACTGGTCACCCAGAGGCACAGCGAGGCCCTGCCGCCTGTGGTGGGCAGAGCTGGGCGGTGTGGTGCCCTTCTGCCTCGTGTCCGGGGCCAATTCCTCAGCACCGTGCCAAGACATCAGCCCCAGGAGGGGCAGGTCCCTCCTGACGTCTTCTGTCATCCTGTCTGAGACCGAGGCCTGTGTGTCCTCCATGGGGTAAGACTTGGACCAAGACTGGCCGCGGCAGAGGAAGAGTACAGTCCAGGTGTCTGTGCTGAGGGCTCGCCGCCTGCTACCTGGGCTTCTCTGCTGGGTGAGCCCTGGGGACGGGGGCTCCACCACGATGTGGCTGGATTTACAGCACTGACTTTCAAAATGGGGTTTGCTCCTGTGCCCCAACAGTGTCCCTTCCTCCCAGAACCTGGCCTCGCCATGATGGTGGGCAGAAGGCTCCATTCCAAGCTTTTGTCCCTCCGCTTATGAGGTCCTTGTGAACAGGACCACGTCCCTAGAGCTGGAGTGCTGCTTCTTGTGGGCCGCTTCCCGAACCCCTGCTGAGCGTTCCCTGCCAGGAGACCAGGGGTCCAGGGCCTCATCTCACCCGGCTGGGGTGCTCAGAGCTAGCCTCACTTCTCCGTGCTTCCGAGGCGGGATGCGGGGGAAAAGCACACAGAGGTGCCAGGAGGGTGCCAGGCTGTCCCCCTCTCTCCTCTCCTCCTTCCTCTCCTCTGTTGAGCCATGCTAAGGATTCAGGCTCAAGCCCTGCACCAGGCCTGCCTCTGCCTTGGGAGTCAGCCAGGGTACGAGTGACCGAAGCCAGTGGAAGCCAGTGGGAAAGGTGAGTTCCTGACATTCCTTGGTCAGCTGAGGGGTGCGGCGGGCTGGCTGTGTCCTGGGGAGCAGAGAGGCTGCAGGGTTGGTGGGTGCTGCTCAGCCTGCCTGCGGCTTGTTCCCCCCACCCTGCCTGGGCCGGTGAATGGTGGCTGGGCTGAGCCTGAGAGGGGCAACTGAGGCCTGGGCGGGGCCTGCTGTAAGCAGGGGAGCCTGAAGGCTCAGAAGTCTCCCTCTGTACCCACCATCCCCAGATCCACGCTCTGAAGGCGAGATGTCAGCTTATGTGACGGGGGCACCGGGACATGTCCCAGAGACCAGGCAGCCCAGAGGTGTCGCCACAGGTGACAGGTGAGCAGGCCACCCATGGAAGGAACAGCAGCACACCCTAGGGGCCACTGTCCCCACAGTCCCTGTGGTGTCCCCAGAGACAGGAAGGACTGCCCAACCTCCCTCTCTGCTGTCACGCCTGTGACCCTTGACCCAAGGACCCCTGTGTCTTTGCAAGGCTGGACTCACACAGCCTGGAGGTCCCTGGAGATGAGGTGCCCTGGACTGGACCCCTTTGCTGACTACCCCAAGGTGGCCAGACAGCAGCAGGAAGTTTCACTTTCGCAGGTGATGAAAAGACCATTGGGGGGTGCCCATATGGCTGCAGTGCTGAGTGCAAGTGGGTTGGGGTTCCCCCATGAGGAGGAGGGGGCCCCTTCTATGCGGCCCCCAGAGGGAAGACGCACAGGGGACATTAGGTGTGGGGCTGGGAACCCTGACAGTCAGGAGGCCTCTAGGATGTAGGGTGTCTGGACCCTGTGTGTGCTAGAGGGACGCAGGTTTGAGGCCCAGGGAAGGAGCAGGCTGAGGGGAACGAGTCTTTGCTGCCTTCAGCTTGGAGACAGCCCAGCCCATCTGCAGCACTCTGGGAATTAAAGAACACCCTGGTGCCCCATTCATTCACTCATTCATTCATTCATCCCATGGTGCCCATAGGTCCAGGCACCGAAATACAAAACCAGCCTGACACCCCCGGCTCCAGAGTGTCCTCCACATCCGTGAACAGCCCCTGCCCGGCCCCCAGCACTGTGGGACGGCACCTCCGTCCGGTAAGACCCTCCTGGGTCACAGCCACAGGGCGCCTCACAGGGGACTTCTCCTCTGGAAGGGCATTTCTGGTGCCGTCTGGGAGGTTCTAGATCATCTTTATTCAAGCAGGTGACAGTGTCTTTCTGAGCCTCGGTGCACCAAGGACGTGGGAACTTCTAGCCACCTCACCCCACACTGGTGTCCATGCTGTCGGTCCACAAACCAGCTGTACTGCTACGCGGGGTCTTTGCACATGACGTACACTCTGTAAGATACATTCTCCGTTCACCAGGCCCTCCCCTTCACCTCAGGTGTGGCCTCCTCCATTCTTGACTGAAAACCACAACCCTTGCTCTGCCTGGTCCTCCTTTCCTCTCTCCAGAACCAGTGACTGTGCCCTGTGCCCGGCTGTGCCAGTGCTCAGGAAGCCTCCCTCAACCCAGCTTCCAAGGCCCAGTCCCGCAGTCTTGGGCGCTACTCCCTGGAGAGCAGCCTCCGTCCAGGATGGATGTCCTCCATGCCAGGCCCACCCTTCCTGCCCTGGTGCCACGTGTCCCATCCTATAGACAACACCACTGAGGCCTAGAGAAGTTGCACAACTCGCGGTGTCGCAGAGCCTGGAGGAGGGATCGAAGCTCCCGTGCCAGGCTGTGCTCCCTGGCATCGCAACGCCCTCAGGGAGAGGACGCCAGGCTCCGCAGGCCGGGCCGGAAAAGCTGGTGCTATGTCTCTTCGGAGGGTCTCTGCCCGGCCGGCATTGGTGATGGGGCGGGCGGGGTGTCCTGGCCCCGGAGCGCGTGAGCGTCCCAGCGGCAGCCAGAAGGGAATCCCCACCCGAGCACCGGCCGCTCCTCAAGGCCATCCCGGGGGTCAGGGACAGCGGCCTCCGCTCCCGCTGGCTGGCAGCTCCCTCTGCTGGACCCAGCCTGAGGACAAGCACAGACACAGGGACGCCGCTGTCTGTCTGCACTGGGCTCTGGCAGCCCACGCTGCGCAGAGGGTCAGGTGCCGGGCACCCTCTGGCCCCTCGTGTGTCCCAAGCAGGGACTAACTCTAGGTGACCTGGGTCCTCACGCAGCGCAGAGGCCAGGGGGTGGTTCCGGCCACCGCCGTCCCCTGTTCGGCCCAGACCAACACCGTGCCTGGAACAGGTCTGGATTTCGCCCCCTGGGTAGGAGCCGCTGGACGGGAAGGCTCCTCCCTCCCCTCAGCTTGGGCACTTCCAAGGACAAGACTTTGCCTTCCCTGTCAGGCTGCTCGGGAGCTCCTGAGCCCCCAGACGCAGCTCTGGGCGCTGCAGGCCTCCTCGGGGGCAGCCTGGCAGACCCAGCCCAACACCTGGCCCTGCCTCTCTCCATTCTCCCCGCTGTCGGAGCCAGGCAGCACTGGCATGTCCACCCTGACCCCTGCAGCCCTTGAGACAGGCGACAGGCCATGCAGGGCCACAGCAGCAGTGGGACGTGACGGCCCCTCTCTAGCCAGCTGCGGAGTGGCCACGGGGCCAACGCCACTTCAGGGAGGCCGGGTGCCTGGTGACATCAGCGTACGTGACTGCGGCCGGCTCTCCGCTGCCCTCCCCCCGCATGTGCTGACCTTCACGCACAGGCCCAGGCTGCTCGCGGTGGCCTTGGGGAGCGGGGCAGCCCCATGGGAGGGCTGCTTTTTGCCTCCTGGCGTTTGAGGTGAGCACCTAGGGGCCTGGGGGCCCTGGCCTGGTCCCCTCCAGCCTGGCTTCAGGGCGGGAGCCGCTGCTTGGGGTGACCCTTCCCTGGCAGCCCTGCCTCGAGGGAACTGGTCATTCTCTTGGCTCCCTCATCCTTCCTCCTGAGTGTCTGGCAGGCCTCTGCGGCCCAGAGCCAGCCCAGAGGGCACCTGGCTCCCCACCCGCCTGCTGACGAGGGAGCTGCCAGCAGCGTCCCAGGGGATACGGGCCAGAGACCATGCTGCCTCCTCACCGTGCCCTGAGCTCTCAGCCAGGGGCGCCGGGGCGCAGCATCCGGAAGCAGCTCCCAGCCCGGGGCGACTGAGGCGGGGCCCAGTGCGGCCATGGCCGGTGCCCGTGCAGTCTCGGGCAGGAGTGGGATTGAGCACGCCACTCAGGACAATCACAGTTCTTTAGTTAAAGTTACACCTGTCAGCTGGATGCGGGGGTGCCTACCTGTAACCCAAGCGCTCTGGGAGGCTGAGGCAGGTGGATCACAAGTCTGAACCCAGACCATGCAACTGTCTCAACATGAAAAATTCAAAACAGAAAAGGCGGGGCTGTAGCTCAGGGCAAAAGCTTTGGCTTCAACCCTCAAAATTGGGGGAAAAGAAAAAAAAACAAGTTATGTCCGTTCAGGCTGACACTGCAGCTATTTGAAGTATAATACCCGTTGGGGCAAGTGAAATCACCAGCACACAAGACATTTAACAGCAATATCCAGGAACAAGAAAGCTGTGCTGAGCCCTGATAAGCTCCCATACATTGCGGTGCTGACGACCGCTTGGGCGTGACTGGAAAAAGCCTTAGCTACATGCTCATCCTGCACACAGAGAGGAAAGGCTGAGACAGCCCTCAAACCACCAGAATCCTGGGTGCACCTGTGCCCCACACAGATCCACCAGTGGAAGGTAGAAACCAGGCCAGGCCATTTAAGCAAAGTCTCACACCAATCATGGCTGATCACTAAGCTCTGCAGGCCCAGGTCAGTTTCTGGGGAGCCAGGCTGCAAAAGAAAGGCAAGAATGAAAATCAAACAAACTGAGTGAAAGCAGCAGCCTCACACTGCAGGAGATAAATCCTGTGGAATTAGCCCAGCAAATCACAGGCAGCCACGACGGCCACTATAGGCAGCAGTCGCAGCCCGGGCAGCAGCAGGGATGGGGACAGGGAGTCAGAATCCAGGGCAGCTCCAGTGTAACATGTCCAGGTTTCAATAAAGAAAACGATACAACTGCCACGTACGCAGGAAAATGGGATCCAACTAAAGGGGAAAGAACGGTCTGACCCCAAAGCGGCTACTATAAATTTGTTCAAATAACTGTAACTAATTAAGGAAATGCTCATTCGATGATTCATCAAATAGATAATGTCATTAAAGTGACTGAAATCATGTTTTTGAAACTGGAAAACCTGGAGTTGAGAAATACAACAAAAAATTCTCTGAGGGGATTCCATAGTACCTCTGAGCTAGAAGAATAAAAAAATAAATAAAATCAGAAAACCTAAGAAAAAGTCAACTGACACCATCCAAGCTGAAGGACAGGAAGGAAGAAAAGCGATGCCACCCTAGAGGAGACGCCACAACTTCAGCTACCTAGACGATATGGTGGAGTTCCGGAAAGAGAAAAGAAAGGGCTAGAAAGAGTGCCAAAAAGCCCCCACATTTGATGGAAACCTTAACATACACACCCAAAGTCTAAGTAGGTTAAACACAAAATGATTCATAGGCCTTGTCTTTGTTACTGTCTTTGTTGCTGAGACACACCTCAGGATAACCACAACTTAAGAGAGGTTTATTCTGTCTCACAGTTTGTAGAGATTGCAGCCCATAGTCGGCTGGCTCCAAAGCAGGGGAGCATGGCAGAGGGGCCTGGTGGAAGAGAAGCCGCTCATGGTACGGTGCTAGGAAGCAGAGAGGGATCGAAGAGGAGGCAGATAGACTTCCAGGCCATGGCCCCAGTGACCTACCTACTCCAACATCCTATCTAACTATGGCTTCGTAGTAGACTAATCCACTGATGAACATTATCCTCCCATGGTCCAACCATCTCCCAAAACCCCACCTATGAGCACATGAGGCTTTGGGGGACATCTGGGTAAAAACCATTACAGGCATCACAGCAAAACTGCGGAAATAAAAAGACATAGGATCGGGCCGGAGGGTTAGCTCAGTGGTTCCGGCGCCTGCCTCGCAAGCGCAAGGTCCTCAGTTCGATCCCCGGTAACCACATATAATGCTGGGCGTAGAGACACGCCCACCAACAATCAACACCGCATACCACAATGCCGGACGCGGTGGCTCACGCCTGTCATCCCAGCACTCGGGAGGCAGAGACAGGAGGATTGCTGAGTTCGTGGCGGCTTGCCTGGGCACCATAGTGAGCTCAGGACCAGCCTGAACTACAAAGCGAGACCCTGTCTCAAAAAGCAAAAAAAAAAAAGACAGAGGATATCCTGAAAGCAGCAAGGGGACAATGGAGAACCCCACACAAGGGAGCCCCCATGTGATAACTGCTGATTTCATATCAGAAATGACAGAGGCTGAGGGAAGGGTGTCACCATCCTCAGGGGACTGAAAATCAAACACAGAGACCTCAGCTGAGTCTGTATCCTGTAAAAGTACTCTTCTGAAAGGAAGCTGAAACAGATGTTCCCAGATAGATGGAGTGCTGACCTACCTTACAAGAAATACTTGGCAAGTTCTTCAGACTGGGAGGGAAGAACAACTAAACAGTAATCTACATACACACGAAGAATTAAAGAGTGTTCAAAAAGGTCATTACCAAAAATGTAAAAGACTGCCAGGTGTAGTGGCTCACTCCTGTAATCCCAGCACTTGGGAGGCAGAGGAAGGAGGATTGTGAGTTCGAGGCTTGCCTGGGCTACATGGTGAGCTCAGGGCCAGCCTGAACTGCAAAGCAAGACCCTGTCTCAAAAAAACAAACAAACAAATAAATAAATAAGACACCAGAAATATATGTTTTTCTCTTAACTGATTTAAGACAATTGCATTAAATAGTAATTATAAAAAAAATGGGGCCTCAGATTTAGCTCAGTGGTTCCAGCATCTGCCTGACAAGCACAAGGTCCTGAGTTCGAATTCCAGTAATCATGTACCACACTGCCAGGCGTGGTGGCTAATGCCCATAAACTCAGCACTCAGGAGGCAGAGGCAGGAGGATTGCTGTGAGTTAAAGGCTGGCCTGGGCTATATCGTGAGTTGGGGCCAGCCTGAGCTACAAAGTGAGACCCTGTCTCAAAAAAAATTATGAAATTATATAGATTTATATAAAGTAATATACATGGGAATAACAGCATAGGATAAGGCAGCAGATAGAACTTGTCTTAGTTACTTTTCTCATTGTTGAGACAAAATATCCAACATCTAAAGTTAAAGGAGGAAGGTTTGTTTGGGCTCACAATCTGTAGAGGTTTCAGACCCTATTCAGCTGGATCCAAGGTAAACTGGCGTGGCAGAAGGTCATCATAGAGGAGAAAAATAGTTCATGGCATGGAGGGTGTAAGGCAGAAAGCAGGAGGAACCAAAGCAGCAAGCAATAGCAGCCTTCTTTCTATTCCTTATATTCTACTCAGGATATTTTCAGGGTGAGCCTTCTCGTTAGCCATACCTAAAACTATGTTAAACCAATAAATGGGCTAATTTAGTAATCACACACCCTTAATCCCAGCGAAACACTCAATCCCAGTATCATACAGTCTAGATCCAGCCACCTCTGAAAAGCCCCACCTATGACAGTATGGGGCTTTAGGGGACGTCTAGACACAGGCCATAAAAATGCTCTACTAGACCAGGAGAGGACAGGTGATGCAACTCATTTTTGAGGAGAAAGTAAAGTATTCAGTTAGCAAAAACATTCTATAAGTAGATGTTCTCTTTCTTTAAAATCATTTTTAAAAATTATTACAGAAAAATCCAAAGTCAGAAAAGTCCAAAGACAGAAAAAGATATAAACCAATAAGCACAACACTGCATTACTGGATTTAAAACACATACAGACACAATATATGCAGCACTGGGGAGGTGGGAATTGGGCCACATTGGAGCAAAGGTTCTATAATTTGTTGAAACTGGAGGTGACTGTGATCAATTAAAATGCATATTATAATCTTTAGAACAAGAACTTAGATACAAATTTAAATATATAGGAAACACCAACAAAGGAATTATAAGATATGATAAAAATACTTAACACAAAAGAAGACTGCAAGAGGAAAAAAGATCTGGAACATAATTTAAAAATAGCAAAAGTTCAGAGATAAATCAAACTTCCTCTATAAGTACACTAAGCACAAATGACTTAAACATTCCAGTTAAAGGTTAGAAATAAGATGAGCGTGATAATGTTTTCCTGTAATCCCAGCACTCTGGAAGGCTGAGGCAGGAGTATCAAGTAAGAGCCCTGCATGGAAACTTAGTGACTTAGTGAGACCCTGTGTCAAAATCAAAAATTTAAAAAGGGCTAAGGATACTGCTCAGTGCAAAGGCCCTGTGTTCAATCTCCAGTACCACCAAGAAAAAAAAAAAACTAGGCATTATCAGACTAGATGAACAAATAAAACTTAATTGTGTGATGTCTTTAGGCCCAAAGATACAAATAGGTTGAAAGTAGAAAGGAAAAATGGACACTGTATACTGTCACCATGAGAAAGCTGGAGCAGCTACATTGTTATTAGACAAAATAGACTTTCAGATAAAAAAGGAAAAGAGACTGGAAATGAAAAAAGAAGTTTAATGATCAAAGGGTTGTTTCCTCAGAAAGACACAATAATTAAACACATATGCTCCTAACAATAGAGCCTCAAAATCCATAAAGCAAATACTGATCGAATCAAAGGAAGAAATACAGAATTTAACAGTTATTGGGGGGAATCTCAATACTCCATGGTTAATAGCAGAGAACTACTAAAGAAAAAGTCAGCAAGGGCATTTGGGACCTGGAAAACACACTTTACTGACTTAATTGCCTTCACAGAATATACCTTCTAAAGGTACAGAAGCATACATGTTTTCCAGTATTCAAAACATGCTCATCAGAGTAGACCACTTTCTAGGTCATAAAGTCTCAAAAAAATTGAAAAGGATAATAATCATACAAAGTATGTTCCTCAATGACAGCAGAATTAAATTAAAAATCAATTTAGAAACTAGAAATCAAATTGAGGAAAATCCACATATATATGGGAACTAAACACATTCTAATTCTTTTGGTCATGAAAGAAATCATATGACAAATTTGAAATTATTTTGAGCTATGTGAACACAGAGACAACACAGTTCAAGTGTATAGAATTCAGTTTAAAAAGTACTTAGGAGGGCCAGAGATTTAACTCAGTGGTTCCAGATCCTGCCTAGCAAGCTCAAGGTCCTGAGTTCGACCCCCAGTAACCACATACAACAAGCCTGGGAGTGATGACTCACACCCACCGGCAATCAGTACCACATACCATGATGCCAGCATGGTGACTCACCCCTGTAATCCCAGCACTCAGGAGGCAGAGGCAGGAGGATTGCTGAGTTCAAGGCTTGGCTGGGCTACATAGGGTCAGTTAAGGCCAGCCTGAGCTAAAAGCAAGACCCTGTCTCAAAAAAAAAGGGTACTTTGGAGCAAAATGTAGCTTTAAAAAATATATTAAAAGAAGAAGGTGCTGTATAAATAACCTAAAATTATTAGCAAAACCAAAATTAGACAAAATTATCAAAACCAAAAGGGAAGGGCCGGAGGATTAGCTCAGTGGTTCCAGCACCTGCCTCGCAAGCGCAAGGTCCTGAGTTCGATCCCCGATTAACACATATAATGCTGGGCGTGGAGACACGCCCACCAACAATCAACACCGCATACCACAATGCCGGACGTGGTGGCTCACGCCTGTCATCCCAGCACTCGGGAGGCAGAGACAGGAGGATTGCTGAGCTCGCGGCGGCTTGCCTGGGCACCATAGTGAGCTCAGGGCCAGCCTGAACTACAAAGTGAGACCCTGGCTAAAAAAAAAAAAAAACCAAAGGGAAGGAGGAAGTATCACCCAAGCTTCAGAGAAGTCAAAAGGATGATTAAATGAATACCATGAATAACTCTCCACCAGAAAGTTAAACACCTTTGGGTGTTGGACATTCACCGGTCAGAGAAATGCAAATTAAAATTGCAAAAACCACAACTGGAACCAAAGCCACCAACAGTTCAAGTCCTGATTAGGATGCAGAGAAACAGAAACCTCATAGCTCAGCCGCCATGGGGGATACTTTGGCAGCTCTGTAAAAAGCTAAACGTGAACTTACTACATGGTGCAACAGCTCCTCTGCTAGGTAAATACCCAAGAGAAATGAGGTTGAGTGTCCACATAAAGCCTGGGCCTCTGGGGTCAGTGGGAACAGCAGGAGGCCCCAGGCCCTGGCTTCTCCCCTCTACCACGTGCAGGCAGAGAAGGACACTGCACATGCCTGCCGCAGAACCATAATATCAAGAATATTATTAGCTATGATTGCATGAGAGGCTGTTCTGTGCTGGAGCGCTCACTAACCCATTTCACTCTCATGACAGCAGTGGCTGAGTCCCTCAGTTACCCTCCAGACAGATGAAAACCAAAGTCAGGAGAAGTCTGCCCAACTCCCGCAGGCCTCTTCCATGTTCTGAGAAAGGAGAGCCATGTAGCTGGGCCCTGTGGATTGTGGCGATATGAGGGACTGTCTGGGAAGTCCTCCCTCCCGTCTGCCCTCTTTCCCTGGCAGGAACCCAGCATTCCAAAGTGTCTCTGGGCCACTCTCAGGCCCGCCGCCCCTCCCCGCCCCCACGGCCACGGCCCCTCCTCTGCAGGTCTGCAGGGGGTGACTTGTCTTTGTTCCCCAAAGTAGCAGGGTCATGTGTCTGTGTCCCCTCCCTAGGCCAGCCCAGCCATGCTGGCAGCCCCGTCAATCAGGTGCCACCAGCTCAGCAGCTGGTCTTTTATTTCCTAAATTAAAAGGGCTTGTGATCCCTGGTTGAATTAAGGTGGGAAGGTCAGCTCCGAAAGCAGCAGGGAGATTTCAATCACAAGGAACCAGAGGCAACCAGGGTGGCAGGGAAACAGGCAGAGGCCCCAACACTGGGGGCCAGAGGGCTACACCTAGCCCGAAAACCACCCGCACAAGCCCTTTAAGGACGTTGGTTTGAGTTTGAGTGATGTGGTCTTTCACCTCGCTCCTTGGACAGTAGACAGTCTGAGCCCTGAGCATTGAGTCTTCCTCAAATCTGGTCCTGAACAGGAGGTAGCAGTGTTTGTCCCCAAACAAGGCAGCCTCAGGCTTCCAGGGACCAAACTGTGTTGTCCTAGAGGTGACCCTGCAGGGTAGTTCTTCACCTATACAGTTACCCCTGTATTGTTGGTTTTGCAACTAAAGACTCCACCAACGGAGGACTAAAAAAAATTCAGGAAACAAAATCGCATGTGTCATTTCCCCAGATGATACAACGTGATGACCGTTTATTTACTTAGCGTTGACACTGTAGTGACAGGGTCGATTATCTAGCAGTGCGGGCGGGAAGTGTACAAGTCTACACTGTTTTACATATGGGGCACTTTCCAGGAGAGATCAGTGCCCGTTTCTCTGGGGCACCCTTTCCCAGGCACACAGAGTTCGAGTTCATCATTGAATTAAGTCTTTCTTGCCACTGTGACCTTATACAGCGGGTACTGTATTAAGTTCTGTATGATGTGCCTATCTCACTGGCACAAGAACAATCTTTCCAAGGCGCCCTCGGATCTCTAAGACTAGTCACATCTTTTACAGCTCTGTCCGTGCTATTTGCTATTTTTCATTCTCTTACAGTAAAATTTACTTTTTTCCTGTAATGTACAGTTCTCTGACTTTTTTCTCTTTTTTTTTGAAACAGGGTCTCACTATGCATTTAAGGCTGACCTTGAACTCACTATGTAGCCCGAGCTGGCCTTGAACTTGTAGTAATCCTCCTGCCTCAGTCTCCTGTGTGCTGGAACTACAGTTGTACACAACCATACCCTGCTGAGTACTATGAATGTTAACACACGTGCAAGTCTGTAGCCACTGCCACCACCAGACATAGCACCGTCCCTTCCTCCCCAAGAGCCCCTTGGTGCTATCCCTTTACAGTGACGGCCTCATCCCCATCCTGGAAACTACTAATTTGTTTTCCATTGCTGAAATTGTGTCTTTGCAAGGCAGTCAAATAAATGAAATTACACAGTCTTCTTGCTGGTGTCTCATGTAGTGCAAGTGTCTTGGGGCACACCCAACTTGTCACGCGTCACTGTCATTCCTAAGAGGAACTGAGTGGCACTGCATTATCTGGCTGACCCGGTCACCACCAAAGGACACAAGGCCATTTGTAACTTTGCGCTGTGACAAACAAAGCCGCCATGCCCAGTGGTGTTGCTTTAGGTGACACCAGTGTGTGATTCTCCGGGGTGCGTACAAGTCCTGCGTTTCCTCAATGACCAGGACCTGTTTGGAGATGCGTGTGGTCAGATGATGTCCTGTCGTGTGACCAACACAGAGGGAACTTTCACAGACCTGTGCACTTCAGCTGTAAGGACAGTCAGTTGCCACTGCCCCCGGGGCATTCACTGACTCAGTGCTGTGGCAGAGGTGGCGGTGGTATTTGTGAATCTAAGACCATCTCAACATAGAAAAGGTACAGTGAAAATACGGTTCGAGAGGGAAAGGCCAGTCACGTGTGAAGGCACTTGCAATGAGAGGAACCTATGAGACCAGAGGGTCAGGGACAGAGGACAACAGGAAGGTGACAGGCATTTCTGTCCCCACTGCAGACCCTACACACTGCACTCTTTAGGCCACACTAAGCATAAATTGCTTCTTTCTTCACTGATAAATTGACTTTCACAGCCCATAGCCTTTTTTCTTTATAAATTACAAAAAGAAATTTTACTCTTTTGTAATAACATTTGCCTCAAAATACCTGTTGCATAGCTCTACAAAATATATTTTCTTTATATCCTTATACCTGAAGCATTTTTTGGTTTGTCCGGTTTTACTTTTAAGACATTTTTTGTTAAAAACCGAGATACAGACATTAGGTCAGGTCCACAGAGGATCAGGCCCTCTAGGTCACCAGCCTGTATCTCCCTCTTGTCCTCTTGAAGGTTCTCAGGAGTGAGGGTATTTGTGAGCTAGCGTCTGTGAGATAAAGGCCTGTCCTGGGGCAGTTTCATACTTCAGTTCTTTTTTAATTGATTTTATTAGTGCATTTTATACACACTATGATCACATTCAACATTGAGAATTTATACCTGTTCATGACACATCTTGATTTTCATTTTTTCCCATTCCTCTGCCCTCCCTACAACCCCCATCCCCTATATACATAAGTTTGTTTCCTTTTGTTTTTAACCATCAATACTTTTCTTTCCCTTCTTTTCCCTCCCTTTCCCTTTTCCTTTTCCTTTTGGACATTTTCATCCTTTTCACAATACCTATCATACATTTTGACACTCATTTTCCCTTCAGTTTCTCATATTAGAGAAAAGATACAGTATTTACACATCAATGCCTATTTATTTCGCTTATGAACACACTTCACTTGTTTGTATAAGGAGGAATACAGTCTAAGGTAACCATCCAAGGTGTCATCTGGGAATTCCATAAACCAGTGACCTGCTGTTGCTCTTAATTGTTAAGCACTACATTCTCTGTGTGCGCCATCCTTATACGGCCACTCGCACTGTAGGGTTGTTTACACTGTGTTCCCACAAGCATGTGAGTAATTCACTTCTGCATTATAATAGTTCCCAGAGTCACTGTGTTTCAGGAATTTTCTGCTCCGTCTTTCCACCCACCATTGCATATGTAGTCTGTAATTCTCCTAAACATTATTACGCAGAGTGTGACTGGGTACAGGCTTGGGGTTGTTGGAGCAGAGGTGACTATGTGACTAACACTTTTCTTAGTGTCTTACCATGCTGTAACCTCAGTGATATGTCAGTCCTCAGTTCTGCATTCTCACAAGCACGGATATCCTATCCTATCCTATCCTATCCTATCCTATCCTATCCTATCCTATCCTATCCTATCCTATCCTATCCTATATCCGCAAGTTCTTACTGTGTTGTCCAGACTGGCCACCAACTCCAGAGCTCAGCAATCTTCTTCCCTCCCTAATAGCTGGCACTATAGGCACATACCACCACACCCAGTATTTTTCATTGTAATGAGTGGGATCTTGCTGATTCCTGAGATGCCCTCAAGTCATCTTTTCTGTTGTCCTGGATACAAAATACTTGACATCTTTTCAACAACTGTGCTCTCCTTGGCCCCAAATATACAGGTGTTTCCTTTCTGATCACCAGAGAGATTTTACAAATTGCTCTGGTCTGCTTTTTGTCCCTGATTTTCACTGTAAATCTGACGAAAAGCTAGCAGTAGCTACACCACACCCTGAATGTTGGGCTGCCTTGAAATTTCCTCCACTGGATTAATCAGTCTTGGCTTTTAATTTCAGTCAGACACAAAGCCTTAGGACATAGCCAAAATATATACAACTTTCTACCAGGGTATGATATACATGGCTTCTGGTTCAACTGGCAGTGGAGTCCTTGTTGCCAAGTGAAACCACCTGAACCTGTCCTTTACTGTCTGCATTCCCACCATCAGCTTCTGATCTTCTGAGCTCTGAGCACTCCAACAGGTTTGTAGCTGACAAGCAAACTCTCCCCAAAAGCCAGTTGCAAAGGATGTGAAACACATAGCAGCCAAGAAGCAAAGAGAGAAGGGAGGAGCTAGGCCCAAGAATACACCCTTCCAAGTCACACCCATGGGACCTGTCCCTCTGACCAGGTCCTACCTATGAAGGTTAGAATTTCAGGGGACATTTCCGATCTAAACAATAACAGGCCCTAAACATAAAACATAGCTATGCTGCGCAGAGACTTCTGACCTACATAAACCCCAAGATAACAAAGGGGCGTGGCTTTAGGATGCAGTTAGCCCTCCTTATCTGTGGTTCCCACATTGGCAGCTCCGACCACAAACAGATCAGAAATCATTAAGAAAAGAAATTACCCCTGGACTAAACACAGCATATCTCCTAACAATACAACTGTATCTCCTAACAATACAACTGTCTACACAGCATTTCCACTGTATTCTGTGTTATAAGTAATCTAAGGATGATATAAAGTATACGGGAGGATGAGCTGGATGTCTGCAAATAAGACACCAAGGGACTGGAGGGTCCATGGATTTTTAACCAATTCCTGCAGATATAGAGGGATGACAGTGATTTTCCAGGAACCAACAGAAACTGAACTCAGGGCTTTTCCTGGGACCCAGAGTCAGGACTCACTGAGCCTTGGGCTGCTGTGCTCTTGCTCCCCACTGTGCATGGATTTCCCATCCCCTTTTTCTTGGGGACACAAGGGCCTCCCCAGGTCACGCCTTTGTTCTGCTTTTCCCCTGGGATCTCAGGCTTGGTCCACAGCTCTCTTTTTAATGGTCCGTGCAAGCCCATTCTGTGTATGTTGTTCAGTTCATTGGTTTTACAAATGCAATAAGCATCCATCAAACCAGTCACCCAGAACAATATCTGGTCCTGGGCAAGAACCCAAAGCCAGCCCCTGCCCCCTCTGTGGTAGCTGTCATCATCGCCCTGCTTAACACTTTATGTAGTTTAATTGCATCCATATGGGTTCTATAAAATTAGGTTTTAATTGTAATGGCTTTTCACTTTATAAAAAGGGAATCATGCAGCAATCATCTCCAGGGACCTTTTCATCTCCATTTCCTGTGGCCAGGGTCCATCCTTAGTGCTGGTGTTGGGCAAGGCCCTTCGCCCTGACTGCCTGCCATCCAACATGTCCCATGTGGCTAACACCATGGCCCATTCGCCCACTCTGCTGCCCTGGTGGTATTGGGTGGACCCAAGGTTTCCTCTCTGATGACATTTAGGAGTCAGATTCCGCCCGCATAAGGGAAAGGGAATAATGTGTCTTGGTCATAGGAGAAGTAGGAGATGGTAGCAGCATCTGCCCCTCCCTGGCTACTGCTCCTGACTGATCCTTGACAATGTCCTCGGTCCCCTAATCTGGGGCTACACACCCAGCAACGGGAACACATAGACTCTCCCAGTTTCGACATCAGCCCAGCTCTGAGGCCACTGCTGACCGCAAGCCTGAAGACAGCTTTCTGGCCCTAGAAATGCACTGTCTGAGAAAGCTCCCCTCTCCTCGGCCCTGACCTCAGAAGGGCAGGCGATGACAGCCAGGGTGACGACAAACTGGCAAAGAGGGAAATAAAATGCGGCCCCCACTGGCCCCTCCCTACCAGAAACCCTGGGGGCTCTGGTGGAGTCACCAGCCCCTTTGGGGTCAGAGTATCCTCATGGAGCCCAGGAAGAAGACACCCAGAGAGACAGAAGGTTCGACATCGGCGGGAGGAAAGAGAGAAGCCAAGGTGAGGGACTGTCCTGGGCAGCTTAGTGACTTAGTAAGAACCTGGCACTTCAAGGCACAAGCTCTGGGTTCAGTCTCTGGTATTTTGGAGAGAGAGAAAGAGACAGAGAGACAGAGACAGCAATCAGCATAACGCCAGGCGCACAGGAAGTGCTCAGTGACATTCAGCTTCCTTCTCCCCTTCCTCCCAGCAGCCTGGGGGCACACCAGGCGCTCTGTCTAAGTGGGAGAGACATGAGAGCAAGATGCTCAGGGACCCTGCACTTGGCAGGAAGAGAAGACAAGAGCTTGATGGCAGCGGTCTAGCCCCGGGTACTGCGGCAGTGCCCTGCTAGGGGAGACCAGGCCGGCTTCAGGGGAGGCGGCGTTTGGACCCTGTGTCTCTAGGGAAGCAAGGGGCTGAGGGAAGGGCCTGACCCCGCCACCGCACAGAGGAGGAAAGGGGGCCTGAGGCTGAGAGGGAGAGCTGCAGGCCTGGGGACAGGCAGGGGCTGCGGCGACAGAGACCGTAGCTCCCCGGCGAGAGCTCTGTCCACAGTCCCCGACCAGGGCCAACCTGGAGCTGTGAGCTCCACCTTCCTCTTGCTGGAGGTCGGGGCCCCGGCACAGGCCTGAGGCTCCCTTCGAGTGGCTGCCTCTGCACCACCTGGTTCCCCCTAAAAGCAGTCCCTGCATGGCTTCAGGATGAAACGTCCTCACGCTTCCCACACGGAGGGCTCCATCCCCTCTGGGCGGAGGCTCGCCAGGGCCTCACTGCTGGAGGACATGCACCCGCCTCCCCACAGGACAGCAGGGACATCTGGGCAGGAAGAGGAGGCTCTGGGCCTATGCTGGTACCACCCGAACGCCCTCCCAGGGCCCAGGAGGCTGGGGGGGGGGGGTTCCATGAGTCCCAGCATGGGCCGCTCTTTGTGCCCTCTGCTCCAGCAGCACCATACAGGGCCATTTCTTGAAAAATGCTCCCCTACCACCAGCGAAACTTGGGGCTCTGCCCCCAGCACGCACAGTATGGCCTCAGCCTCTTGCTCTGCTTTGTGTAGCTAAAGGACCAGCCTAGCGTGGCTCCTTCACGCTGCCCGGCCAGGGGCTCTGGGACCGGAAGGAAGCAGGGACAGCAGCCAGACCCCTCCTGGGCACGGCTGCTCCTGCGCCTTTCTTTCCTGCCCAGCCAGCTGTGCTCATTTCCTCTGCAGCTCACTGGGCCTCTCCGCTTTCTGCTCCTTGGCGTCTGGACTCTTCCTGGGCTGCCCACAGTGCCCTCCTACCTACCACCACCCCAGACGCTGGTGTGAACTCCCCGGGCCCCTGCGGTCTGGCCTTCTCCAAGCCCATTTGGGGCTCAGCCCAGATCAGCAATTACAAGTAGCCACTTCGCTTGCTCAGACAAGGTGGCCATTGTCCCCGGCCCAGCGAGAACCCCATGCCCGGATGCAGCAGGAAAAGCACGCCTTCTCGGAGTCATCCCGACACCGCTCTGGGGCCCGGAGAGCAGCTGTGCGAAGGTGGATTGGGTGCACGGGCCCAGGGCGGACACGTGGGTGCCTGTTACTCGACAGCAGGTACGTGTCCTCCCTCGGCGTCCACAGGGGAGTGGTTCAGGGCCTGCTACGCAGGCTAAAAATGACAAGGTGGTTCCATACAGCCCGCGCACATCCTCCAGGCCGCTCCCGCCTTCTCCAGGTGACTTAGAACACTCGTGCAAGACAAATGCTGAGGAAACGGTTTTTACGCTGTATCATTTAAGGAACAGTGACAGAGCAAGAGTAACCTCCGAAAGGACAGTTTTTTCCTGCATAGTTTTGGCCCTCGGTTGGTTGATCTGTGCGTGTGGCGACTGCAGGAACAGAGGGGGTCAAGAGAGTCCCTGCTCAGCAAGGGTGCTGCACTCAGGCCTTCGCAGTCCCTCCATCCCACCTTCCCACCAGTGCAGACATCACAATTTCCACTGGACAGACCAGGACAGGACAGTTCAGAGGGGCCCCTGAGCATCCCCAGCATCCACCAAGATGGCAGGTCAGAGGCACAGGGCTTGGGGAGGGTCCAGGGGTCTTCATAGATGGCTCTTCAAAATCCCAAGATTCCCCCACTGGAGTGAGGCTCAGGGACCCGAGCTGAGCCCAAGGAAGTGCGAAGGATGGTCACCACCTGCAAACACCTGCTCTCTGCTGCCAGGCGGGGGCCTCACCAGGACACAGCTGCCCTGGGAGAAGGAGTGCGCAATTCCCTCTTTGTGCACGGCACTCAAACAAAGGGGCCGTGACTGCTCCAGAGGGTTGATCAAACACCCCACTGCCCTGGGGACACAAGTCGCAGGGGAAGCCTCCTCCTCCCCACACCCGAAGCCAGCTGCCAGAGGGCCGGCCTGTCACAGCTCTCCGTGGCCATGACAGAATGTCTGAGCATCAACTTATGGGGAAGGTTTACTTAGGCTCACAGTTTCAGAGGCTTCAGCCCATGTCACTTGCCTCTGTTGTTCCTGGGAACACAAGGGAAGGGTGAGATTGCTCAGCTCCTGGCAGCTAAAAGAGAGAGAGAGGGGGAAAGCTGGGAGTCTGTGCCTCTGGACTCCGCCTCCTTCTGCTTTTGTCCATCCCAGCCCCACGTTATTGGATGACGGTACCCACATGCAGGTTGGGCTTCCTCATCCATTTGCTGTCCACCTACCAATCATCCCTGGAACCGCCCATGCAGACACGCCCACCAGTGTGCTTTACTTCCCTGAGCTCCTCCAACCACCAAGTTGAGAATTAAATTCAACTGTCACAGGGGCCGGAGGGTTAGC
Organism: Thryonomys swinderianus; assembly: GCA_004025085.1. Taxonomy (NCBI): domain Eukaryota; kingdom Metazoa; phylum Chordata; class Mammalia; order Rodentia; family Thryonomyidae; genus Thryonomys; species Thryonomys swinderianus. The sequence goes on along the minus strand of PVIC010003490.1, from coordinate 235 downwards.
TCAGTGGTTCCTGCGCCTGCCTCGCAAGCACAAGGTCCTGAGTTCGATCCCCGGTAACCACATAGAATGCTGGGCGTGGAGACACGCCCACCAACAATCAACACCGCATACCACAATGCCGGACGTGGTGGCTCACGCCTGTCATCCCAGCACTCGGGAGGCAGAGACAGGAGGATTGCTGAGTTCGTGGCGGCTTGCCTGGGCACCATAGTGAGCTCAGGGCCAGCCTGAACTA
>PVIC010003489.1:0-68802 GCA_004025085.1 Thryonomys swinderianus | reverse complement strand
AAAAAAAAAAAAAAAAAAAAAAAAAAAAGTTTAAGAAAGTAACAATCCATACATAACAATTTAAAATACTTACTGAGAATGGTTAGTACTAAATATTACTTGAAATGTTTTTGGAGAATTTCTTCAAATACAGGCATTGGATGAGACATTTTAAATAACAATGCTTACTTTACAATAGCAACTTCTTACTATTTTCAGACCTCATAATGAAACATTGCTACTGATTCTGTATGTTTCTTGTCATGGTTCCGCAAATGGCTGTGAGACACATCCTTGTTTAAACACACAGTCCCAGAGAGCGGCAGGAAGCATACACCTCTTCTCCTGGCCATGTGAACACTGGGCACCGATTTCAGTCGTGGCATCACAGGCTGTCTGGTACTTACTGCGCAGGGGCTGGTTTCCCACTGAAGCCCATTCACAACAGTGACTTTTTCTGTCCTGTCTCAAGAGTGTTGTGAGTCAAGACTGAGTTTGTCTTGCGGCTGGGAACTCAGTTTTGGGAAATGCTGGTGGGAAAATATGTTGAGAATTTTGAAAATAATTTAAATGGAAAATATAGTGAAAGTATTTGTGTCATTGTTTCAACTTACCCTTAAGGGGGGCTCTTCTCTCTTCCCCAAATCTCCACCTATTCCTTGGTTATTTCTACTTGACTTTCACTAGAACTGAACAAGGCCGGATGGGTTACTTGCCTCACTCAGATACGGACCAGAAGGCCAAAGGTCTTTTGGATGGTGAGAATTCGTTTTCTGTGACCTTAAATTTTGTCTCGGTTTGAGTTGAGAATGTTTAAATTATCAGTGGCCCATTGGAGAAAGCCTGAGGAAGACTTATTTCTACATATTAGAGAATACAGAGAATAGGGAATTTCTGTGCACACTGTACATGTGTGTAACACTCTTGCCTGCAAACTGTTACTACCCCGAGCAGCCCTGGCCTCTCTGCCCTATTCCCTTCTTCTTCCATAGTCTCTATGTGAACTTAGTCTCTCTCTGTGTCTTGGTCTCTATTTCCCAGTCCCTATATCTGCCCGACTCTGTCTCCTGTTGCATCATGAGTCACAGCTTCTCAGAATATTCCAGAAAGGAGGCCCATCACCAGCGACATCCAGCCCTGTTGGAACACACCTCCGCAGAGGGTGAGGGTTTCACTCCAAGAGTTACACAGACCTCTTTGAAGGAGCTTAAACAATAGGCAAAAATAAGTGCAATGAGTCCTCCAAAAATTAACTCTACATAATGACTTATCTCAATGCTACTGAAGTGGACAAAACATTAGACAAAATATTAAAGAGATCAATCAAAACTTTTCAAACATGTCAGAACAATACAAATAAACAACTGAATGAAAAACAAGGGCAACAACACAGGGCACAAATGTGTGGTTAAGTAAAGAGAGAATATTCTAAAATTTAAAAATATATAAATAGAAATCTTGAAAATGAAGAGCTCAATAAGAGAAAAACTCATGGAGAAACTTGACAAAATGAAAACAGAAGAATAGAATTTCGGTACTTAAAAATTAAGTAGGTGAATTATTATAATCATATGGCAAGTGAAAGGTTAGGAGTTACAAATAAACCTCAAGATCTCTGGCACAAGATCAAATTCAAGGGTTCCGAATACAGGATAAATGTACAGAAAATCAATTTAGTGAAGGATAACAGAGAGTTTTCTCAATATTTAGAAAGTTGTGGATATCTTGTTTCAGCAGGAGTTCAAAACCTCAAGTAGTCATGACCAGAACTAACCTTCTCATATGATCCTGATGGTTAAAATGGAGAGAGTGTAGAAAATGAATATTAAAGGAATATTTAAGCTTCAAGGAAAATTAAGAAACAAATCTTATAAAGGCAGACACATCTGAATAATATCCAATTTCTCAGCAGAAATTGTAAGGAGTAGGAGACCACAGAATGCTGTGTTTGGAGCCCTGAAAAAAATAATTTTCAACCTAGATTATTATATCCAGCAAAGTTATCCCTGGAAATCAAAAGAGAAGTAAGTGTAACGTGCTGAAACTAAGGAATTCAAGATCAAACTAAGGTAGTCTCGCTGAAGACACTTACTTTATACAATTCAACCCAAGACAAGAGAAATAAGAAAAAAAGAACAATAATAAATAAATCAAATGAGGAAACAGTGAAAGAATATCTGTTTTTCAATAATAATAAATGCAAAGTATGGTATTGACAAATAAACAGGCCTGATGATCAGCAGGCCAGGTTAGAAGACAAACTCTGTAGACCTCATCTTTGACAAAGGAGCCAAATACTTTCACAGGAGCAAAGTCAGACTTTTTTTTTTTTTTTTTTTTTTTTTGAGACAGGGTCTCGCTTTGCAGTTTAGGCTGCCCTGAGCTCACTATGTAGTTTAGGGAAGCCTCAAACTCAGCAATCCTCCTGCCTCTGCCTCCCGAGTACTGGGATTATAGGTTTGAGCCACCATACCTGGCATTTGTGGCATGTGCTCTTGATTGCCAGTGGCTGTGAGTCACCACGCACAGTACTGTGGTATGTGGTACTGATTGCTGGTGGGCGTGAGCCACCACTCCCGATATTGTTGTATGTGGTTACCAGGATCAAACCAGGGACCTTGTGCTTGTAGGCAGGCACTGGAACTACTGAGCTAAATCTCCGGCCCAAAACAGACATTTTAATAAATGGGGCTAGAAAACTGGGTCTCAACTTGGCAAAAATCAAAACTAGACTCATACTGGTACAAATTTCCCAATGATATGTGTGATTGTGAGATGTATATAAATTGTACCAATAAAGAATTCAATTAAAAAAAAAACTACGCTCATATCTCTCACCATGCAGTAAACTAAAATCAAAATGGATTAAAGATCTAAATGTTAAAACAGAAATGTTAAATCTTCTGGAATAGAGGCTTGGTAGACCTCTTGAAAACATGGGCATAGGAGAAGACTTCATAAACAAAACCTCATTTGTAGGAGAATTAGCACAAAGAATTAACAACCTGGATTTATTTCTAGTAAAAAGTTCCTGCACATCAAGAGAAGCCGCCAGCAGACTGAGGAGACAACGCAGCACATGGCAAGAAATTTGTCCTGCTGCTCCTCAGACAAAGACCTACTATCTAGAATATACAAAATAAGGGCCAGGGATATAGCTCAGCGGCAAGTACAAGTTCAATCCCAGGTATCAGAAGAAAATACACGTCATTGTATTTCTTAGGGAGATAGTATCTTTGGTAGACCTTTACTTTCTCACTTTAGTTTTCTAACTCAAGGCAATGAGAAAAAACATTCAATATATTAGAGTGCTGGGTGATTTAGAAACAAAGATGAGTTCTTCAATTGCATCTTTGGGAACCAAGGCCCTCTCAGTACAGCACTGGTCTTTACCCTGGAAAACTCGGCTAAGAGGCAGCAAATGTCCACTGTGTGGCTCGTCCCTGGAGTGGCGAGCTGCATGCCCCCATCAGCGTGACACGCGGAGAAGCTGGAGAACGTTCCAGTTCCCTTGGCCCTCAGGGCTCTCTGCCTTCTGCCTATTTCCCTCGTCCACTGGATGAGAAGGATGCAAAATCCCAACATCGTGTACACACATGACCAAAGGCAAACAATGCTCAATAAATGTAGCACCAGATACCAGCCTGAGTGTGTTGCACTGCGTATACACAGACACAAAAGTCGGTTCATGTTTCCAGTGACAATCTGGAGACTGGATGTGGATACCGCTTTGGGGAAAGCGGAGCGTCCTGTGAGGTCGCTGCCTCTGTCTCCTGCACTGCGAGACCCCAGAGGCCAAGGATCACTTCTCGGCAACCAGCAGCAGAGTTCCCGAAGGGCCCTTGACTCGAGACAGGCCTTCAGGAACTAGCTAACCGCATAAAATCTGCGATTATTATCACATTCGGTGCCATCACCCCAACTTCATATTGTGGCACAGAGGCATAAGCTTTGAAGAAATGTAAACTTTCAGCATTATGTGTGAAATGCAGTTATGGGACTGGGCATATGTATGGCTGGTAGGGTTATATATCATGAGAGACTTTCTAAAATTGCCGGGGCCTGCTGGCAATCGGACAGCACCTGAGTCGGGGGTGAGGACGAAGAAAACACAAGACAAAGATGGGATCGGGAGGACCTCTCCGTCAGTACCGAGCAGGCACCGTGTTTATTGATCAGACTATATTTATACTGATTTAGACAGGTAACATACCGCCAAAAATGGTTACTATGATCTTATACATTTATGGTTTGGTTGGTAGAAACAAAAACAGGTACTCAAGAAATCAGTACGTTTCTTAGAAACTAGAACAGAAACAACAGGTAACTATAAACATGGTAATCCTAAGTCTAGAATTAATTTCTCAAAATGTCAAACTACAATTCTCTTAAATCTTTTCCCTAACTCTAACTTTCTCATACTACTTTTTATTAATGCTTAACTTTTAATAGAATAAGGCCAAAAGAATAAGTACATCCATCATATAGTTAATTAGTTCTGCTAATTCTATGGAACTCTGTCCTAGCCTACGTAGAAACCGCAAGAGAAACAACACGTTGCTAACTTGAAGGACAATGGTCAGCGGGCCCAGCACAGGAATAGGGGAATTTTCCCGGAGCCAGAACATGTTTTCTGGCGGTCACCCAGGGCCGCTCCTCGTTAGAGCAGGTCCTCTGGTATATTCGGGGCAGCACCAAAAAGTGCAGACCCCCAACTCAGGAGTTATTCTCCAAAACCCCAGGCATAAATGCCTGGTCCAATTACACCATGCTGAGCTGCTTGCCACATAAAATTTACCAAAAATCTCATGAAAAAATTCCATGTCTGAACTGCAGCATTTTTGCTATTCTTAGAGTATCAAGGGTTCCTACAATTTATCAATATCTGATTAACCTCTGGTGTCTTTCTGGGCTCCCGGGTGTCTGAAATGATGATGCAGGTGAAAAGTAGAATAAATCCTTTATAGATTTGTCCAACAACATCTTGACAATTCAGCTTAACGTATTTTTCTAACATTTCCTGTAACTAGAATGAATCATGGAGAATTCAGGGTAATAAAAGCATCGCAACTTTCTAAGTACGGTTTATATTTAGCAAGGGCTAATTTAAAATAAAAAATATCAAGAGCTTCTAGCTGATAGTTTGGAGGTGTGACTGGCTGTGAAAAAAATGGTTATGGCAGAAACAGTAGCACAGGCACTGAAAGGGTATGAAGAGAGGCCTAGTCAGGTGTAGTCCTATCTCTGCCGTGTTCTCAGGGCATTTAATTATTTATTTTGCATAACGTATTTATGAAAGGAATGAGTAGTAGACAATAGTAGGTGAAGCAGTTTTCTGAAGTCCTTGCTACAATAGTGTAGGGCAGACTGAGCAGGAGCTCTAGGGAAATGCAGAGAACAAGAATCCTTAGCTGCTTAAAAGTATGGGTGATTCTTCCCAGAAATTATGAATGCATCCCTGACTTTTCCAACACAATGATGGCTGCTGTTTCCTCTTGGACTCCGGAGGAGCAGCGCAAAGGGACATCTGAACAGCTGTCCTCCCTGAATCCAATCCGCATGTTCCTGGTCGCTGGCAATCATCCGAGTAACGTCATGTAAGGAGGAAATAAATTGTATGTCAGAAATGAGTCTCAGGTTGTGCTGTAGATATTATCACATGACCTTTCCCGGCACTACGGAAGACGTGTTTCCCCAGGGGAATAATTTAAGAGCAAGCCAGTGCAGGAGCAATTTATTGAAAAAAAGAGTGATTACTTCATGATCCACGACGCTCTGCTCCACCGGGGACCGGCCAGCCCTCCACACACAGCTGCTTCAGCATCTGCCTAACCATCTTCAGGATTTCCCGTCCCAGGAGCAGCTTGACTGTCTTCAGAAAAGAGCCCAATACACACCACAAGGCTCTCCAGCGTTCCTCGTTTAGATAAACTGGAGGCTCATTGACCCTTTTGGGCTGCCGTGGCTCAGAACTTTACCACAAGAACCGATTTGTTACTTGCACAAATGACGTTGATGGGAGCGATTCATGAGTAGATATTTGGTCAGGAGCTGTTGATATTTCAATACTTTTTCTCTTTAATAATACTTGGTGATTAATAGGTTTCTTTTTTATCTTAGTTCCATGGACTTCCCTTTATGAAGCTTTAAATGACAAAAGTCATGTTATCTATTTTGCCTCTGAATAGCCACGTTTTTATGTTTTCTTTTCGTTCTTTCTTTTTTTTTTTTTCCTGAAGAGTGTGGTCCACTTCTCTGTCGCCTCCCCCAGGCTCTCGGCCTGACCTTTTATAATGTTACTTCCTGTGTTTTCTTTCCTGCACCTCAACAACCACTTTCCAATATCAATGAGCCCAGCTACTCATTCAAATAAAGCTTACTGATTAAACAAAAGACATCAATTACTCTTAAACCTAAGAAGAAGATTAGTTTAAATAAATTCTGTTTTGATAATGTTGTGAGGAGAAACAAGGAATTACAAAATGGTGTGCATCTTTGAGTACCACACAGGATCAAAGCTATGATTTGCAGACATCCTGTAGATGGCTGACCAGCTCCCAAGCGGACAGTGTTGGAGAACAAAGAAAATAATATGATGAAATAAAAACTCTCTCAATGGTCCTCAAACATGTTTTTCTTTTTCATAATTGTTTTCTGAATAAAAAGTTTAAGTGCTATAATCAATATCTTAAGACATATGGAGAGCACAGATATAGGATGTATCTGTTTACCTACTGAATGTATATTGATTACTGTCACCTTTAAAAGCCAGTTTGTGCCTTCAGGATGGAAATAGCTTTCTTCTCATACTTCCTGCTCTTATGAACCTCCTTGTATGACATGGCAGGTTGTACCTGCATCTAGTACTGACACAAAGTCAGAGTACGGTGACGAAGCATTTGTGACTGAGCTGTAAGATGCAGAGAAATTACTCAGCTCCTGCCAAAACTATCAGGTCTTGTAACATACAAGAAAATTTTCAAAGGGAAATGAAATTGATCTTAATATAAATCCTTTTGGACCCTAACATATATCACTAATCTTTTTTTTTTTTTTCACCAGGGATTGTTCTCAGGCCCTTGTGCTTCCGAAGTAGGTGCAGTACCTTTTGAGCTAAATCCCTGGCACATCAGTAATCTTACATCAGAACATTTCAGCAGTGCTTTATGTTTTATAAAGAAAATGTATAAGACATTTCTGGGAATAGTCAATAAATCATTTAACAAACCATAAATAAAAATCTATGAAAATTAAGTCAGTAATCTGAAATAATATTCATGTTTGCTATGGACCTCATTTCAGAAATTTGGATGTGGATGGTATAGTTTCAGAGCGCTAAGTGAAAGCTGAGAAATATTGACTTCTGGGGTGGAAAGCCACCTTGGCCAGAATCTTCCATGGTTCATTCTTTTGTCTTTGTATGAGCAGAGTCTTGGGATGGAAATGGTTACACAGTTAGCCAGAACCCACATCTAGAGAGCTACTCTCACACCTATAGACTTACTAGAAGAAAAGCAGGAGACCTGATTTCTCTTCCCTAAGAAAAAGCAGTAGTGAGTTCAAAGCTCATCATACAAGAAGGTGCTATAGAAAAACATTTTACCCTGGTGCAGAATGCTTCCAAGTTAGAGGATTTTTCAGTCTTTGGTTTAATATTCTCCATGTGTCCATGTGATTAAAAAAACAAATAGAAATCAGTTGTTTCCTATTAATGAAAAATTTTAAATGTTGGTTCAGAGGCTGTACCCTCTAGAGAGCTAGAATCTTTCTGTATATGAATAAAATGTGTATTCTACACTTGATCTTAGCCAAAAGGCTGAGAAGCTAAAACGTGTATTCTTTCCTCCAGAAGAAAGCAATAGCTAGCATGGTAGTCATTATTTTTATTTTTATTTTTATTTTTTTTTTGAGACAGGGTCTCACTTTGTAGTTCAGGCTGGCTCTGAGCTCACTATGTAGTCCAGGCAAGCCTCGAACTCAGCAATCCTCCTGTCTCTGCCTCCCGAGTGCTGGGATTACAGGCATGAGCCACCACGCCCGGCATGGTAGTCATTATTAAATCAGAAAATGTTGGACCAAATGGGGCCGAAGATTTAGCTCAGTGGTTCCAGCACCTGCCTCGCAAGTGTAAGGTCCTGAGTTCGATCCCCAGTAACTACATACAGTGCTGGGTGTGGTGACTCACGCCCACCAGCAATCAATACCACATACCACAGTGCCAGGCATGGTGGCTCATGCCTGTAATCCCAGCACTTGGGAGGCAGAGGCAGGAGGATTGCTGAGTTCAAGGCTTGCCTGGGCTACATAGTGAGCTCAGAGCCAGCCTGAACTACAAAGCGAGACCCTGTCTAAAAAAAAAAAAAAAAAAAAAAAAAAAAAATTTAAAATTTAAAAGTTGGACCAAATAAAATACTTGTCTATTTTTGCTTTTATGGGTGTGTGTACTAAAAAATATATTTGTTAATCCCTATTTCTCTGAGTGTGTGAGGAATAAAAATCAAACGAAAGAAGTTGGTCAAAATTTGAGTATTTTAATTGCATGTATAATCATTAATAGTTCTCAAATTTTGAAACAGATGTGTTTGAAGCTAATCAAATTTGTCTTCATACATTATTAAAAGATGAAATCATAGACAGATTAAAACATTCAAATCACAAGTCAGTTGATGGAGAAATGTGAACACGGATTCAATGAAACAGGACTTAATGTAATGAAAGGACATAATTTCACCTTCACTAATTTTATTGTGCAAATACAAGCACAAAAATAAGAACTGGAAAATAAAGAACATATTACATTTTATTTTAAAAGCTAAAACTCTTCTCAAATTTTACAACTTAAAATATAATTTTTAATAGATTAATATTTGAAACTGATTATCAGGATATACTTTAATATACTCTGTCCAACGGTAATAGTGTTTAAAATTAAATATGTATTTAATTGAACTTTGTTATATATACATGTTTGTACTTGTTTAGATATGTATACTTACATACATGTGCATATATACATAGACAAATAATATCTAAATAAAACAGTTCAAAGCTGGGCGTGGTGGCTCACGCCTGTAATCCCAGCACTTGGGAGGCAGAGACAGGAGGATTGCTGAGTTCGAGGCTTGCCTGGGCTACATAGTGAGCTCAGAGTCAGCCTGAACTACAAAGCGAGACCCTGTCTCGAAAAAAAAAAAAAGCAACAATAACAAAACAGTTCAAGTTGTACTTTGATTGGATCCAGCATGAAAGAAATGAAATCTCTTTGATTAGCAGTTGAATTCTAGAAGCCCACACCTACCTCTTAATTTTGCAGTAATATTATAATGCAAGCCTATTGAGATAGACTTGAGTATAGATGCATAGAGACATGAGTATAGATGCATAGATGATAGCTATAGACAGCTCAACAATAGCTTATCCATATGAGTAGCTAAAATGTTCAGGAAGAGCCAACTTAACTAGTAGAACAGGTAGGAACTGAGTGTGGTGGAAACCTGTACTCCTATTCATGGAGAAGTTCAAGGCATCTTGTGCTGTGAAGACAGGATAACATGTTCTCAGTTTGAGCACCTGCTTTCCCAGCATGGCTTTCTGCTTCCTCCCAGACTCCTAGCTCCTTTATCCTAGTTCACTCCTTCTGGTGAAGCAACTCCTGAGGATACTGCAGCCGGCCTTGCGACGCAGCCCAACCGGTGACCTGTCCTGGAGGCGGAGGAGCTCTGTGTGTGTGAAGGGGAGGCTCTGCCTTGGAGCTGTCTGAGGGTCACGGCGAGGGGGACACTCATCTCTGCTCTGCTTTAGTGAGGACAAGAAACAAGGTTCTTGGGAAGAGTCTCGATCCGGAAGTACCAGTGTGTGACATTCACAAGCTGGACTCCTTTCGACTACTTTAGATGCAGGCATGGTGCTTCACTCTAACCATCAAATGCAGAATTAAGATTCTGAGCAAAATATAGTTAAGACTTTCCAATGTTATTTCAATAGAAATTTGCTCCTAGATTGAGGACTGAAGTTGGAAGTACTGAAAATCTACAAAGCATAATAGAAATTATTCAGTGCGAGATAATACAGGTGATTTGGGGTCTAACAAAATATTTTACAAAATGAAATACACTCATCTAGAATAAATCACATTATTGTTTTCTTTGTACCTGACAAAGGGAATTGAGCTGCACAGTAAGAAATTCATTAAAATTATCTGATCTCTAACTTTAATATTCCAGTTTTATTCTTTTTGTCATTTAAATTACACCCTATTGTTTAGTTCTACAGAAAATGTGCGTGGTGACTTTCAGACCATCTGTTATTGGTGTCTGTTTTGTTTCTTTTTTGAAATTATAGTAACTGTCATGAATTCTGAAGTGGAGTATTCTTCTGGCCTTCTGTTTAAGATCATTTCTACATCTGCCTCAAGAAAATTGAAGAGAATGTGACGTAGAACAAGCTCTGTTATCAACTACAGCTCACTTGTTTCTTCTAGCATGATTAGAGCATGTCTAAGATCCTGGTGACATACAATGCTAGGAAGATAGTCTTTCATTTAATGCAGCATTAACGGTTCTTGGCTGTACACAGGATTGAGCAGAAAATCTAACTCTCTTCCTTTTGCTTTTCATAATTTTAAGTCAATGATACCGATGATGTGTTGCATAACCTGAAGTCCTCCACTCACTGTAAGTGCTTGCGAAAATGTATACTCCCTCTCCCCATTCTTCACCGAGGAAGCATATTCTTTGAAACAAGTTACATCTCAGGAAAACTTTTCAAGGATTCCTGGTATTTATCTCTTTTGGCTCAGTAAAAATAACAGGCTTTAAATGCTAAGAATTTGGAAGTGAATGCCTCTTTTTCCTGAATAAAACCTCTGTAAACAAACTAACAAAATTAAAATGACTTCAGAAATATATCGCATCACTTGGTGATGACAAAGGAACGCATTTTATAAACAACTTAATCTAATAGAATACTAAATTCCTGGCTTTGAAGTCAGTATTATAGGGGAAAACGGCTTCATGATGTCAGAGTTCCAAACTGATGTCTCCATAGGGTGCTCAGCCAAGCTCCGAAGTGTATTGTAGTTCAGCTGTGGGTGAGCTGTGGAGTGGGTGGAGGTGCAGGGAGCCCACCCTTCTGGCTTCTTGGATTTTCACCTCTCAGACCCGCTGCCCAAGAAGAACAGTGTCTGAGTTTGGCACTGTAGTTTGACACTGCAGTTCGACTGTAGTTTGTAGTTTGACACAGTCTGATAACAACCCCAGGGTGGTAATTCCCTGTGCTGGGGTTCGCCACACACCAAAGCTCACAGTAGATCACAACGAAGAGCCCACTGCACGCAGCGCTGTACCTGACACTCGCTGGACCGCCCCACCCCGTCCTCGAAACAGTCACGTCCGAGTCACTGAGCCTGGTCCACGTGCTCGCCCACCAAGAAGAACTCATCTTCAACACCCAAAGGCCTTCTGGGCTGTTCCATCATCTCACCTCTTCCCGCACCCAGGAAGTGCACAGTTCCAGTAGCTGTGTCATCATTCGCCTGCAGACAGAAATGAACACCACATGGTTACAGAGGAAACGGCCTGTCGCGACTTCGGAAGGAGGCACTTCCTGTGCGGGTAACGCAGTCTGGACACAGGCACCGTGACCGCTGGGAAGCGGTGTGTTTCAGCGGACTGCATCTGGGAGGAAAATCATACCGGCACTCTCCGGTGCGAGTCAAGGGTTTTGAAACAAGTAAAAATTTTTGATTACCATTTTATTGTCTGCTTCAACACAATTCAGAGTTATTATTGTATCTTTAGTCTTGGTGTGTGTGGACATTGATACCACGACAATGCATCTGTAAGTTAGAATTCAATTGCAACGGCATGTTTGTCGTGATTGTTACAAATATTTTCTGTTCCTAGTAACTTTGCCAATTTTTTTATTTACAATTTAATTCACATACTAAAATTTTATTGGTCAGCAAATACAACTCTAATGTGCACTACGGTGGAGAGTTTTTCTTCCACCAGAAAGTTGTCTCCTGTCCGTTAGTAGTAAGTTGTGACCTTGCTGCAGCCTAGGTAAGCATTGATTTGATTTCTGTGACTACAGATTAATTCTTGCTGCGTGTAGAATCCTATATGCACAGGACTACACTGCATAGCACATGCAACTTTTTTCCCTCACGGGACCTTTCTCTCAATATAAGCTCTCTGAGAGTTTCTCATGGTGTCTGACCGAGCTATGTTTGGTTCTCATTCCTGATTTTACGTATATCTGAGGCAGTGTTTGCTCAACTGTATAATCTTACTATGACAATGGAGCAAGGGTAGCTGATTTTGAAAAGAAACCCGAATTATTTTTTTCTGATATGCACTAACATGTTTGGAATAAGGATGCTCTTATAATAATTTTCTAATGATGTATGTATTTAAAGAATATGCAATTTAGCTTACTAAGGTTAGATACACAAAAGAATATAAGTTCCAGGTTGGTTAAAATGTGCACTTTAAATAGAAGACTAATCATCTCATTGAGCAAAGCTATGAAACTCATGCAAATTTTAGCAAATGGTTTAAAAATTTATAGGAATCAGATGAATTAAAGGGCAGAATCTCAATTTAAGAATCATTGTAAAAATGTGTTATAAGGTGAGTATGGACTTTACAGGCTTTTGTCTTAGAGATGCACGCTGAAATATTTAGAACTTAGCCAGAGCGGCCCTGGGATTTGCTCCACTGCAAACAGAAAGAGCAGGGCCCGGGGGCCGCGAGGTCAAGGGCGCAGTGCTGCCCACTCGAGCTGGGTCACGTGCTCCTGGATCCCGGGTCACTGTTCTTTCGATCCCTGGACCTTTGGTGTTTTCAATAAAAAAGCAAGTCGTAGAGACGAGATCTGACGAAGTGAAGGCGGGGGCCTGAGTGGCTGGACATAGACACTTGTCTAATTAGCACAACGGCCCGGGAGAGGCGCAGCAGCTCCGGCGCTGCAGGTGACGCCTGTGTTTGCAGGGCCGGGAAGGAGCCACGGGCGACGGCCGCCCCCACGGCGGGTCCCGCAGCGGACGACGCGCAGTGCTCGCTGGCGGAGAGCAGGGCAAGCAGCGCCGAGGCGGGCGCGGAGGGGCCTGCGCGGGGCCTCCCGAGAGTGGCAGAGTCTCCACGGAGCTCCGCACCGTGGCTTTGCTCTCCGCAACTCTCTGCAGAATCCAAGACCTTTCATCCTAAAGAATCAATCATTTCAGTGAAATGAAATTAAACAACAGAAAAAAACGGAGGAAAAAAAAAGAAGACCAGAACACAGGAAGTAAAGAGAAGAGGAGAAAAGGAAATGGAAGTGACGCCGACGGCCGCAGCAGGACGCGGGCGAGCGTCGCCGTCCGCGCGCTGAGCTCGGTGGCTTCGGGTCCGAGCCAGGGTCTCGGGGGCCCGGGGCGGGCGCGGGGCGGGCGGCTCTGCCCAGGCCCAGCTGCTCCCGGACGGGGCCGGCGACACCCACGCCAGTCGGCAGGGACTCGCGCTTCTGCCTCACTCAGCACAACGTTACGGGCGTCCCGTGTCTCGCGGAAGATCCTTCCGTGTTCCACGCTCCTCCACACCGCTCCGTGTGGCCCCGACACTCTGCTCCCATCGTCTTCTTTGCGCTACACACAGCCTGACTATTGCTTTCTCCTGGTGTTTTATCCAACACTGACTTTGAGGGTCTTCACTGAGTTTCATTCCCTGAGGTGCTTATTCCCCGCGGCGTGGGCAGGCGTGGGCAGGCGGGGCCACTTCTCCTTGCGCAGTTTCACGCTTCCTTCTCGCTCTCTGTAGTTTGCGGCGCTTTGTCCATCACAGCGTCAATGCACTTGGCGGTGCTTTTCCATTTGTGAACTGTGGCCGGTTCCCATGGGCTCAGGGCTGAACCGTTTGAGGAACTAAGTAATGAAATGGAAAGTGGTTCCCTACTGTGCCAGACAAATAGAGCTTTTACCAATCAATTCACAAATCACAATTAGAATTAAATAAAATCGGAGGTTTGTTCTCTAATTAACTGTCCTGGCTGAGTTACACAGGGAAAAACCTTTCCTAGGAGCAGAGACTGAACATTTACTAATAATTTGTATGAATAAAAGTAAAAACTATAAAACAAATAATGTGTATATATATAAATATATAAATATATATATATTTATATATATATTTATTTAAATATATTAAATATATTTATATATAAATTTTATAATATATACAATATATATATATATATAAATTTATATATATATAAATTTTGCTGTGAAAATAAGAGCCTACCACTTTAGACATTTTTGTGACAGTATATTCTGAAACATAGTTTTGTCATGGATACCCAAGCCCTTAGCACTTTAAGTTACTTGGGTTTAAAACATTTAAAAGTATCAAATTTATCTCATGCTGTTCAAGTTCATTCATATTTTTTCAGTTGAAAGCGATAGTCTCTAGGTTTCCTGATCTCCCAGATGGATTGGGAAGAATAAGCATATTCCGTTTATCAAGCGCAACTACTTCAGAATTGATATTGAAGTAGAAAACCAAATAAGTTGAAGAGAATCCATTTCTCCCTGTGTTGACGTACACTTGATAGCCAACATGGCGTTCTCTACGTATCACAATAGGAATTTCTTGAAATCACACAAGAATGAAGCCAAACAAGACTAAGACTGCTTGATTGTTCTTAGTGGCACATTCTATTTTAATTTATGATTTTAATTTTAAACAAGGCCTTTGGACATAGTCAAATTTATTAAGAATCAGGCACTGTATGAAGACATTGTGAAATAGAAAATACTCAAAGGGGAATGTGGTGGAGGTGTGAGTAATGAGGGGTAAAGAAAAAAATGTGATGGTAATAAAAAAGGGAAAAAAAAGCTTATGTATTTAGGGGGTGGGAGATTCTGGGGTGAGTAGGAGAATGGGAAAAATGAGAATTAAATCATGTCATATACTGATACAAATTCCCAGTTTTGAGTGTGATCATGATGTGTATATACAATGTGCCAATAAAGACAAAAATTAATAAAAGAAAGGAATTGGGCACTGGAAAAAATGGAATGTGTCTATTATTTATGTCAAATATTAGTTGTGACTTCAGATCATTTTTTCAAGCTCTTTAAAGTTCATTGCTTAACATAATTATTGTATATGTAATAACACATACCAATATGTTTTTGAGAGAATGTACATGAAAATCTATAAAAATTATAAGATGTAAAACTTGTTCAAATTATTACTATCATTACTACTATTGTTATTATTTCTACTTACACTCTAAAGAAGATGATATACCATAAAGTTGTGAGTAGCTCGCATTTACTATCATTGCTACTATTGTTGTTATTATTTCTACTTACACTCTAAAGAAGAAGATATACCATAAAGTTCTGAGTAGCTCGCCTGGCAGCACAGCTGGACTTTATGGCTGACACTTGTATTAACCACCAGTGTAACTATTTTGGGTTAGCCCAGAGCGTATTCACACATGCACAGGCACAAAAATGTACAGGGCCTATTGCATTTGAACCAGCAAAATTTTCAAAAAATTGTGCAATAATTCAAACACTTCAACTCTATTTTTGTTTTCTCACTTCTGAAGGTCTCCTTTGCCTCTCTGGATGGAAGGCTCTTGGAGACATGACAACACAGGAAAATGTATCCTTTCCACTGCGCTTAAAATATAGTTTTCTGAGAGGTGTAAAAATGTGAAAAAAAAGGAAACATCTAGAAAACTGGAAGTTTTCAACATCTCCCAGTGATAAAAATAATCTGTTTTTATTAATCAACAAAAGAAATATACATGCTGACACTTGAAATGAAATATTTATAATATAACTTTCTTTAAATTCTGAGAGCAATTTCCCATAAGCATCTTAAGAGTAAGGAAACCTTAAAGGAGTTCTGATATTTTTTTAAAGCAGCCTTAAATCTGAATCCTTTAATAGCTCCATGTTTTATAATCCCCACTTCTACCCGTCTTTTACAAATGCGGTTTGTTTAAATGGCTCACTTGAGATTGTCTGTTATTGGCAGTGTTAGAATTGAGCAAATCATCATCTTTTCATTTTCACTGGAGAACAAATAAAAAATAAGACAAATGTAGGAAAATATATTCTGAAACAGGTCTAATAAAAAGAAGCTTCATGTGTAGGTAAACTGGAGTAAATACTTTGTTTAATTAAAACAAACATTGTTACGAAATAAATTAAACTATATTCAAAAAAAATCCCAGAAGAAATCCTGTTTTGCTTTCTTGTCAAATGGGACAAAAGGATTCAGGTTACATGATGATTTAAAACTTGGAGAAACTGAAAATGTAAAAGAGTTCTCGAATGCATGATAGAAACTGTATATATTCAAAAGGAAGTAGGGTTTGGGGTAAGTAATGAGGGGAAAGAAAAAAACTGATGGTAAAAAAAGGGAACAAAGTTTGTGCATATAGAGGTAGGGATTGTAGGTGGGTAGGAGAAGGGGAAAAATGAGAATTAAGTCATATCATATACCGGCACAAGTTCTTAATGTTGAGTGTAATTGTGATGTGGATAATGTACCAATAGAGATTCAAATAAAAAAATTGGAAAGGCTAATTTGGCATTAAGGTTTGTTCCTAAGCTTTCCATTTAGAGGTGAGAAACTTTGAATATGAGGACATTTTCAAGAGATGGTGGAAGGAGAGCTGTTCAAGATTTGTGATTTTTATTGTTTAAAATAGTTTGGATATGAAAACAAGAGGGAGAAAACTCCTAACAGGTAGATGTTTTTCTCTCTGGTCATAAGAAGAGGAATTGGAGACTACTTCGTTAAATATGGATATGTGTCTGCTTTTTATTGGGTAAGAAGGAAATTAACAGCGGAGAGCAAACACTGAAGGAAATTCCTATGTGTCTCGGTGACCGTGCAGCTTCTCAGAGTGGGAGTGGTGAGCACGGTCAAGGCCGTCCAGACGCCGTGACAACTGAAACGCTGGGTAGAAGCCAGAGGAAGAACCCGTCGCCATCATGGCCGCGCGGCCACGAGTTCCTTCTGTTAAATAAGAGCCTCATGGCCCTCTTGGAAATTTGGTTTTGACAGAGAGTGAACAGCTCATGGAAAAGTTCATAGAAAGATGAAAGATGAAGGTTCCATCTAATTATCTCTTTCAGTTATTTCACAGACACATTAGGCCAGACACATTCATGCACTACAACTTTTCATTTAAGTTAGATGTTTTGAAATGGAAAATTGTCACAAGATAGATATGTATATAACTGAATTTAAAAGAAGAAATTAATATCTTTCCTTTCACTTGAACGATTAAAACATGTGAAATGGAAATATGCAAGAAAGATATAATTATCTTGCTTTTTGCAGGATCCTGTTGAGAACCAGATGATAAATAGTCATACATAGTCATTTCTCTATCAGTACAAAACATCATCTATTACAAACATTAACAATCCATTCATTAGTCATAACAGCAGTGTTCTCATTTGCAGTGATCAATTACTAATGATTTCAAAATTCAGAAACTCTGCGCTTCCTCTAATTACTAAGAAAATGATTGCTTCCTGAGGAAATACCACGTGCATTTATATGCTTAGCATTTAGCCCAAAGGAATAGTGTTTGTAAACTTTCTATTGAAATACCAAGGACACTATAACAAGAAAGATGAACTATTTCTGTGCTCTTAAATATTTTGGAAAAACATTTACTGACAAATGACTTAAAGGTTCAATTTATAAATTTGCTATAAAATTCGGTGCATGAAAAACTCAGAGCAGAAGTGCAAATTTTGTTCAAATGGTCTATGTTCTTATGGTTGTAATAACAGAATGTCCAATTTTTAACACTCAAACTTTGTATTGAATATATTAACACTTGGAATTATATTTCTCTACTGAACATATGAGGAATAGAACTTCGGGAAGAATGAAAATAGAATCTACGTGCTGACCTTTGGCTCTTCCAGCGCCCCTCAGACAGCAGTACGCACCCCGTTGTCTGTGAGACGTCTGGAGAACCGAACACGTCTTCATCCAGTAAACACTGGCCTGGCGAGGACGCACAGCTGTCCAGGGAGAGGGCACGACAGACACCCCGAGCCCCAGGGCTCACATTTTGACATAGCACAGCTTCCGCTCATGAAGCCTTTAGAGTCACCCCGGTTCTCAGCCCGGCCTCGCCTTGTCAATATTACGGTCTCTTTGGTTTTTGCTCATGCTCAATTCTTGAACAGTTCACTTGAAAACTTGGTTTCAGCTACCATGTTTTCAGATGAAGCTCTACCCTTCCAATTTTATTTTCTCTAGAATTTAGTAAAACTCAGGATGAAATAATTGCAGAGCCTGAGAGTCAGGTTTTTAGTTCTTTTTCTTCACATCTCCCCACCAAAGTCATTCTAAATTTCGGATACTTTTCTATTTAAGATGAGTGTGTATTTCAATACTGGACTCAATCTTACCCAATCCAGTCTTATGCATCCTCTACCCGGTGCAGCTCCCAAAGCTTGGAACTGACACACACCTGCTGACCCCTCCCCCCAGGACAATCCTGCTACAATGTGCTGAAGAAAAGACACCCTGAGCAGCGATAAACGCGTCTTCAGGAAGATCTGGGCAATTATCATAGACTCGATGTGGCTTCTGGACGAGATGCCTAGGGAGAGACCATTATCAACTGTCAAAACAGATACCAACTTTTTAAATTATTATTGGTATTATCCCAAATACTAGGCATTTCTAGGAATATGATAAGCATGACACTGATAGTAATAATTTGCCCAAAGTTAGCTGGAGTCATACTGTCCATCTGAAGCATAAACGAGGGGAGAATCCCAAGCAAAGAACATGGAGAATGGAGAAATTTGTGCTGTTCTTCCTAGGTAATATGCTGATGTATCTCATGAGGACTTGCTGAATTTCATATCATGCAAGTTTCTCAAAAGACCAAAGGAACAATGAGCCATGAAAAGTACATCATATCTCTACGATCACATAGGTAATGATGATCATTACTTGAATGAAAATCAGGGTCTTCCTAACAAGAATAAAGCAATGCTCAGAAATAGAAGGAGTTTTAAACATTGTGGCCTTGTGTTTGAGGAGGTCCGCTAAGGGGAATTACTTCACCAGAGCCAGAGCAGACACAAGAACCCATGACTTTGCAGGGCTATCACCCTTGGAAGACAGACGGATGGACAAATTAGGCATACTACCCACTGCCATTACAACAGTGTCTCCTGCTCCTAAGATGCAATAGATATATTGGATTTATCAAAATGAGCCTCTCTGGGACTTTTGTTAAGATTTGCTTTTCCCATCCTGGTGATTGAACTTTGTCATAAAGATTATTTATAAGGGTGAGTCTGGAAATAGCTTACTTTAAAAGAAGAGATAGAACTCCCTTCAGAATTAGAAAGTTTATAATGTTTTATATAGGCTGAACATAAAAAATACCCAAATGGCTGGGCACGGTGGCTCACGCCTGCAATCCCAGCACTTGGGAGGCAGAGACAGGAGGATTGCTGAGTTTGTGGCGGCTTGCCTGGGCTCCATAGTGAGCTCAGGGCCAGCCTCAACTACACAGCAAGACCCTGTCTCAAAAAAAAATATCCAAATAAAATGTTTTCTATCTGTACTTTTTAAGCAGGAAACATTTTCATGGTATTTCAACATTTTTTTGCTGTGAAGGGGTACTGTATTTCTGGATGATTTTATCTGCATAATATGCAAAAACTGGATTCAAGCAAAAATTTATCAGTCTATAATTTGTTGTTCCACGTAAGAGCTGAGTTGCCTGGTGCATGTCATTAAAGTCACGGCTGAATCTCTGACCATGCTGAACCATTTGATGCTACAGAGAGCCTATCTCTGTTGAGACACAGTCCATGTAGCTCCACAAATCAGCCCAAAGAAACCCGGAGAGAGGCAGCCCTTGATTAGCCAGCGGTATTCTAGGAAGGATAACTCGCACCATGTTTGATGGGTAGACGAATGCATACGAAAATATCCCAGAGACCTGTTTGTGTATTATGCAATGTGACATTTTCATTAATGATTATAATCAATCCATTAATTAACTCTCTCACCGTCCATCCTATTATTTAAGGCTGCTTAATGAAGTAGGGTTCTAATTCTGGAAATTTGGAAGAGCAACACATAATCTTGTTTTCACCTGTCATTTCGAATTTAAGAAGAGATGGCAAATGGGCCGTTCTTTCCAAATGAAATTGCAGAATTCTTTTAAGAGACAGCTTTTATAGTAATCACATTAGGCAATAATCTTCTTCACATAAATGAGATTTCAGTGTAACATGTTTTATTAATCAAACGGGAACTATTCCAAAGCATTGGTAAATTATTGCAATTCTGCAGTTTTAAGTCAGATATTGAATTGGTTCCAATTTTCTACTCTAGATATAAGTAGTTTTAGGAACAAATCCTATTTCAACTACTGTGATTCTTCAGTAGAGGGTAGTGTGGGGAAAGGCTTTCAGGAGCTACTATCCAATTGAAGCATCGTTTCATCCTTAATTTGAATCTAGTAATTCCAACCCTTAGATGTTTTCAAAAATTAAATAGATAACATCTGCAAAATCATCTAACTTAGTCTTTGGAAGATTTTGGACACATAATATTATTTCTCTGTTTATTTTATACATACTATTAAATATTTCACCCCAAGAAGAAATACAATGGCTGATTAGTACATGAAAAAAATGTTCAATGCTTTTAGCCATTAGAGAAATGCAAATCAAAAGTATAATGAGATTCTATTTTACCCCAGGCAGAATGACAACTATGTGGAATGAAAACAACATCTAAAACTGGGTGCCAGTGGAAGGTACCTTGCAGATTGCTTGTGGGGCTTCAGCTAGTACAGCCTCATACAAATCAGTATGGAGAATCCTCAAAAAACTAATAGACCAGCTACATTAGGGGTTATCCCACACTTCAGTACATCGCCGCAGGGGCTGAAGGAGTGTGCTGTTGAGGCCTTTGCATGCCAGGGGTTACTGTAGATCAACTCACGAGTGCTAAGCTCTGGATTCAGCCTGGGTCCTGGGTGATGAGTGACTGGATTTAGAAACTGTGATACAAATACTCGGGGGAGGATTATTCAGACGAGGAGAGCAGGACATCATCATGCAAATAGAAATAAGCCAGACTTAGAAAAAATGACATTTTCTCTTGGATGGTTGGTTAAAATTTTTTTAAAGAGATGATGAGAAAATACCGAGGAGACCATTGAAGAAAAAAATAAAGGGTTCAGCGGGAAACGAAGGAATAGGTAAGAGAGCTATTGGTGATGAAAATAACCAATATCTTTTATATACATCCATGAATGTGTCAGAATGGGGGCTATTATGCAGGATAGCAGGTGTGCGTTCATAAAATTGAACAAATGGATCCCCACAAAGTTGTTTCACTGAAAGTGTTATATTTAATATGACAATAATATTGATTATGAGACAAGGGCATATTAAATGATGCCATAATTATATTTTATCATGTTTTTTTTACTTAATAAAATATGTGTAATGTTTCATTCATTTCTTTTACCATTTTAAAATATTTAATAATACATTTTAAGTATTGTTAAGTGTTAAATCATTTTTGACTTTGTACAACCATTTTCTAGTTTTATTATTGAAAATACAAGAATTTTATTTTCTACCAGGAATAAAATTTTTATTAAGGTAGAGGAGTTCTAGTTTAGCAGTCATGCTCATGATTAATGGCATTAGAAAGGTGTTCATTGTACTTTTATTTCTAAACTGAAGAAAGCAAAACCCTGGTAAAACTCCAAAAATGTAATATTTGAAGCTTATGAGTCAAAAAAGTGTCGTTTGTATACAACATATTGTGAGATAAGAAAAATTTTAATATAGGAAAATTATGTCATCAAAATTCTTACAAGTTTGATAACATAAAGCTCTTGGTAAATGTTCTACTGCCAATATGTGGTGTTTATAAGAATAAGGTGACTCTATGTCATATTCCTTGTATCCTCAAATTAAGTAATTTGAGAGTATTTGATACATTATAATATATTATTTGTTATGCTTATTCCCCATTTTACATATATAACACTTAATTTGGGAATATCTGAGAAATCATAATATATTATTCACTGTTATGTATACATTATATTTTGATATAATATATATATATATATATATAGGAATATTAACAATTTTCATAAGAATGAGTAGTCAGAGTAGTTTCTCTCTAAAGATCTAAACTTTGTAATTAATTATTACAAAGAGAAGTAAGGAACACCCTGGTACTGAATACCTCTAGTACATGTGAGAACCCAAATGATAGTTCTAGATTCCTAGTGAATTTGAGAATGATCTGTTAGCTGGAGTTATGTCTTCTCATGTTGTCCAATATCTAAATACTTAGAATATTTAAATTTATTGTATCTATTTTTCTTTTTTACTGTTAATATTTTTTATTTCCTTTCATTACTTTTCCCTACCCAAGCTTTCCCTTTTCATTTTGCATATTTTCTTCCTAGTTCACAAATCTTTATGTATATATAGGGTGGGAGTTGTGGGAGGGGCAGAGGAAAGGGGAAAAATGAGAATCAAGATGTGGCACGAACTGGTACAAATTCTTAATGTTGAATCTGTTCATAATATATGTATAAAGTATACAAATAAAATCGTTTTAAAAAGCAAAATAATTACAGTACATTTTTCTGAATCTCACTGTAAAAGGTAAGCTCCTTGTAGAGATAAGCATATCTTTCTTCATTCTACTTTCTGTAAACTGTTAAACTAATTCTAGACTTGTTAAATATTAAATGAATGATTAAACCTAGTGAATAAATTATAACTTCTATGTTCCAACTCCGAAATGTCACAACATCATGTTATTTGAAGGCAATAGAATGGAGTACTTCTCAAGTATTCTTGTAGCTTTTCCTACTCACTTGACATGGGGCCTTCAGCGTTACAAGTTCAATGCCCAGTGGGATATTAGCTAAGTAAGAGGTTTGAGTAACAAAGGCCTGGCTGACTGTTCTAGCATAGTTGTTGGTATTTCTGGAGAAAAACTTTACTAAAGAGGGAAGGGTCACCTGGGTGTGGGTGGGACTGAACAGTAGGCTTGTGGCCTGGGACAGGCAAAGGGAAACTGTAATTCTGAACAGTTATATATTCACCCATATTGTATAATGTTAAAACTGATTTTGCATCCTTCCAGTTAAAAGTAATTATTTTTTAATTTGAATCTTTATTGGTACATTATATATACACATTGTGATCACACACAATATTGTGGATTTGTATCAGCATATAACACAATTTAATTCTGATTTTCCCATTCTGCACCCACCTATAAGCTTTGTTTCTTTACTGCCTTCATATTTTTTCTCCCCTTGTTATTTTCCCCTACACTCCATTTCCCTTTGAATATTTTCTATTTCACAATATCTACCATATATTTTAGAGCTCATTTACATCTTCAGTTTCTCATACCAGAGAAAAGATACAATATTTACAGGTCTGTGACCTATTTATTTCACTTATGAATATGTCCTGAAGGTATATCAATTTGAATATAAATGACTCAAACGTATCATTCTTTACGGCAGAGTAGTACTCCATTTTATAGAAAAACCACATCTTTATCCAGTTTAGAGTTGATGGACACTTGGGTTGTTTCCAAGATTGAACTATCATGAACTGAGCTGCTATGAACATGGGGGCACATATGTTTCTGTGATGTAAATCTTTTCATTCTTTTGTGTACAAACCTAGCAGGGGATCAACAGAGTCAATCTAAGCCACCTACCTGGATTTTTTTCCAGACCCGGGGGGGGGGGGGCGGCAAGCAGCCTCAGTCACATGATTATGGAGCGGGATTGTCATTGGCCTTCCCAGAGTCCCTATGGTATCCAATCACAGCACACGGAGTTGTCCAGACACAATCCCTACGGAAGAGGCCAAGGCCAAGCAGGAGGGACCATAGGGCCATGGACACTACTTCTCACCACACAACTTGGTTTCTTTCTTTCTCTTTAAAACTTACATCAAAACTTCTTGTTTGACCTGGGCATTATTTAAAAGTCTGCTTTTTCTTTTCTGATTGAAACTTTCTCTTTCAAGTCTTTGTTACTGATCACTAGTTGGACTCCACAGAGCTTTAAGACACAGGTGGTAGTGTTTCACTTCTTTTACATTACAGTTTGCTTTATCACGTAGGATACAGCTTGGTGTAGCAATGTGTATGTATGTTCTGTGCACAGTTGATAATTATATCTATTTTGCTGTTTTATAAGTTCCAATAAAAAAGAATTATTAGATTGTGTTCAAGCACTGTTTTACCTACCACATACTTCTGTCCACCCTAGAAAACTTATCCTCACTTTTTCGTACTCATTTGGCATGGTCTTAGATCCATGAAGGAAACTATACTTTTGGTTTTCAGTCTATTTTCATTTAATTTTTAAAAATTTGTATCAGTATATATTTGGAGTACATAACTACTATATTCAACACAGAGAATTTCTTCCTGTATGTAACACTTCCCAGCCCCATCTTTTGGGTAGCATCAGATTCATTTATTTATCTGAGAAGTCCTCATGAAGTTAATTATCATATACACATATCAACAAGAAGGACAACATGCCAAAAACATGAAAAACATATGGACAGTTATAGAAAATCATGGTACATTTTCACATACATTCTTCCTGCTGGACTACAATAACTTTCATTCTCTTTCTCTTTCTTCCAATTATCCACCTTTTGTTTTGTGCTGGATATGACTCACCGAGATTTTTTTATATAAGAGAAAACATTAATATTTAAATTTGTATGACTGGCTGGCTTCAGCTAACATTACAGCCTTCATATGTACCCATTTTCCTACAGATGACTCACATTTGTCTTTAGGGCTGAGTTGTGCCCCATTTTGTATAAATATGATGTTTTCTTCTTCCATTCATTTGCTAAAGAACTTAGAGCCTACGTCCAGAAAAGTGCACCTTGCCATCAGTCTATTTTTAGATAGGATGGTTTCTATTTTTCTATCTTCTATTTATCACTGAGTGCATACACACACACACACACATGTATATTTCCTCAGTTCAGGAAGGAAACTTGTGGCTTATGTTGGTAACAGCTTCTACAGTGATTGAGGGGAAGTGGGAAGCAGTCTGATGTGTCTCACAAAATACCTTCTCTTTGATTCCCCTCTCTTGCAGTCAGCTGGTGGCCTGGAATAAGAAATGGCCTCGCTATTTTCACTACAGCGTGAATAGAATAGTTTCAGTCTAGAAACGAAAAGCAGCATTTATAACATGTGCTGTCTTAAACTCCTTCTTCACCATGGGTATTGAGCATTGCAGTTCATCTACACTTGGATGGCCTAACCAAGGAAAACAGACATAGAAAGATGGTATTTCTGATGTTTCCAGACAAATGTGGTTAATCAAAACAATGAAGAAGTATACATGTACATGTTGAAAGGATTATTAACATGAAATATCTCACTTTTTAAGACTACCCCACTAACTAAATATTACATTTAAATTTGGAAATCATCTTATGATCATATTGTTATTAGCCATGGGTTCACTAGAACAGTTATTTTCTCTAAATTGTGTCACACTTGTGCTGTCATTTACACTAACACATTTTCCTTGGAAGTCTAACTTTCAATGACATATGAACTTAAATATTGAGGAAATAATTTTCATAAATTGGTATTCTCTTTGCCTGGGATAGGGTGTCAAGATACTTGAGTTCAACCTTTCCAAGTAGCCCTGCTGAATGGCTAATATTTGAGTCCTATTTACAGTATTTTTGCAACTTGAAATTTGTCTAGATGACTTCATCAGTCTTATGGAACCTGTGTGTTGAGGCTCACATTTCAGAACTCTGTGTCTAAAAACAGATCTTAGGAAAGACCAAAATAGGAGGCAGGTGGAAAGCAGTTGTTGAAATGTCACATGGCGGCACTGTGCACAAGCACTACCTGTGAGCAGCAGAGTTGTTTTCTGGCATTTGCATATTGGGTCCACATTAATAGCCTGTGAATTTTGCATTTCAAAAACTTTTCTATGAAGTATTGTACTTAGGTATTAGATTTCAAAACTGTGACTTCCACTTGGTCTGTTAACCGAACTCAGGTGCTGAAGAGACTTCTCGGAGGGAAGGAATGTCTGTCGTGTTCTGCAGGATGTTATTGGAGGCTGTGGGCTTTGACGTCCCTGGAGCCCGCTAGTCATCCAGGGTGACACTGTTTGGTCTTATTCTAGTCCCAATCCTCCTGTAGCTTGACCTGATTTACCTGAGCTTGAATTGACTCTAAAAGTCAAATTCCTTGCTTTCATCATGTTGACATTTCACAGTGCGGTACAAAGTATTGTTTGCCTACGGTTGAGATGAGGTAGTTTTCTATCTCTTTACTCTTTCTTGAAGTCAAATTCTCAAAGCCCTGAGTTTCCTGAGTTGCAATGACTGAAATTCAACATGTGTGAAGCTATAAGGACAGAATTTCCTGTGTCCATTTGTTATACTTCAATTTGTTGAATGATAGTAATATTATGACAACAAAAAAGATGTTCTAAAATTTGAATTGTGCTGTACTATTTTTAATATTTTAATGCAAATAAAATTCTTCTGCTAATAGTCTAACTCTGTCAAACAAAACCATGATCTTTTAAGATCGTTGCACAAATTGTTTAGATACATAACACCCAAGTAACATTTTGATACTGGTTCTATTGTCAGCTAGCTCAAATCTCTTTATGTTTAATTATCCAGGAAAAATCACATTAGTGCATAAAATCTTTTCAATTCTCTGTTTATTTCACTTATGAACATTTTTCTCAATTTTGAAATGCTTACTATGAGTCTTTTTCTTGTGTTCAGGATATTTATGTTGTCATTAATCATACTCACGAAGTAACTTTCTACCATAATAACAAAATAAACTCTAATGATATTGAAATGCACATTATGTTTAGAAAGTTAATTCTAAAGGCATCAGAATTACATAAATCACAAAGCATTATACTGGATTTCTGTAAGTATAAATCTGTCTCAGTTACTTTTCTAATTGCTGAGACAAAAAAGCCTAACACCCAAAGTTAAAAGAGGAAAAGTCCATTTCAGCTCACCGGGTGTACAGTCCACTGGCTCCATGGCAGTGCAGCAAGTCAGAGGGCATCACAGAGGAGAAACAGTTAATGGTAAAGCAAGCCAGGCAGAGGGCAGCAAAGCAGGAAGCGGCAAGCAGAACTGTGCCCAACCAAACAATGGATTAATTTAGTAGACACATACTTTTATTCCAGAATCAAACATTAATCCCAGCCCCACACACCCTACTTTCAGCCACCTTTGAAATGCCCCACCTATGACTGCAGAAGGCTTTGAGGGGCATTTAGACACAACCCATGAGAGAATCTAGGACACACCTATTTAAAAACTTAACCTTAGCAATCACCCCGATAAGCATACCATAGTTAATTTGATAAATTCAATAAATTTATTTTCCAAAATTTCCTTCAGTATAAATAATCCAGTTTTCGCTTTCTGAAAAACATTTTGAGAGTATTTTTGCCTCTCAGCAACCAGTGACAACTACAGTAACTGTCACCTCTTTGGGCCTGGGATAGGGCAGGTGGCCTTCCTCCAATGGCTGAATACTGCTGTTGCTAGTGAATTTCAGTAGATTTCCCGAGTGAGTGTTTCATTATGTGCTACGTTTCCTAAGAACATACCACAAGCATTAAATTAGTGGTATATTTTTGCCACTTTCACTCTTTGCTTTGGGAACAGCGCTTGTGTAGAACTGTTCTTGCAGTTGTAATGGAACATGCCAATCTACTTCTGTATTAGGAATAACACTGTACACAGAATGAGCACCTCATTTATAATTTTATACTAAATGCATGTTTTAAAATAGTAGGTTTATTAAAATACATTGTTAAAATTTATTTTTTACTTTTAATTTTTTTTTTTTTTTTTTTTTTTTGCTTTTTGGAGACAGGGTCTCGCTTTGTAGTTCAGGCTGGCCCTGAGCTCACTATGGTGCCCAGGCAAGCCGCCGCGAACTCAGCAATCCTCCTGTCTTTGCCTCCCGAGTGCTGGGATGACAGGCGTGAGCCACCATGCCCAGCATTTACTTTTAAAATTTTTATTAGTACATGTTTACAATACGTAATGATGACAGTCATTGTAGAGACTGGTACTTGTCCAGAATATATCTGTTTCCTTTTTTTCTCCCCTCCCTCTACCTCCATTTTATTATTTTAATTTTTATTTTTTTTTGAGACAGGGTTTTACTTTGTAGCTTAGGCTGGCCCTGAACTCACTGTGTAGCCCAGGCAAGCCTCAAACTCAGCAGTCCTCCTGCCTCTGCCTCCCAAGTGCTGAGACTACCATGCCTTAGTCACCATGCCCAGCTCCTTCTTTTATTTTGCCAGCACAAGTTTCATTTGTTTGTCTTCTATAACCTTATAAAATTAGCTAACATGTATAAAGATCGAAAGGCAGGGTAACAGGCCAAAGAACATATAAAATATGCAATACAATTGTATTAAATAAAAAATATTTGAATTAACTATATTTTCTCTTGATGGTTAAATCTTGAATAAACATTTGAGAGTGTTTTCCCTATTGCTAAGAACCAACACTGTCTTCTCAGTGGGACTGAAATATTTGAAATTGTACTAGTGTACCTAAGCATTCTTGCTTAGGTTTATTTTTCACAAATTTTTTTATTTCTTGTAAGTACAGCAGTCCTTAGTCATATTCATAATATCTAATACATACACTTAGCTCACTTTGTAGATTTTTTTTTTGAGACAGGGTCTCACTTTATAGCTCAGGCTGGCCCTGAGCTCAATATGTAACCCAGGGAAGCCTTGAACTCAGCAATCCTCCTGCCTCTGCCTCCCGAGTACTGGGATGACAGGCGTGAGCCACCACGCCTGGCTCGCTTTATAGATTTTTAACATGCTAGCTAGTGGGTTGTTTCAAGGAGAACATAGTCCTGCTAGATATTTGCTACTCAATTTATAATTTGGTTTCCATAATCACAGCCAATTTTACCCTAACATAGTACAAAAATATTTCACTAACAAGTTCACGTTTTCTTTCGGTTAGCTGTGAACTAAACTTATGCAAAACTCACTAGACAGTAACATCGTTTCATCTAGTTTGTCAAACCCAGGTCCACAGTGCTATCCTTATAATAAGTAATGATAGCTGAGACTCTAAACTGGCTTCATCACTCATCTCCTCCGTTTTCTACGAGTTCAAAAAGAATGCAGAGTGTCATGGGTAACTCTGCAAGACACAGCCGTTTAATAAAGAATTAGGTTAAGGAGGAAGTGGGTTCTTCAGTTTTCCATACCTAAAAAACAGACATAGTTTCCAAAAAAGATCTATTGTAGCCACACATATGTTCAGTACATTAGACTGGCTTTGAGAAGGCTGCTGTCAGCTAGTCTCTGAAGTATTATTTTAAAAATTAAGCATCCAGAAAGTGACAGGGAAACTAATTATAGCCTAGTATTTCTCTAGGCTGTAGAGTTACATTTTATGTGAGAAAATATTTTTAATAGAATACACCAATTGTCAGCACAATGCTGAAAACACCAGGGGTCTTACACATACTATGTTTCACTGAATCTACTTGACCTAAGTTAGAAATGTTAAAAAACAAAACTAAAACCCAATTCTCAAACTTCCTTAGTTTTTGTGAAAACCTGGCAATGTTGATTTGATATTCTCAAAATATGTTAATTGCCCTAGAAAACCCACAAAGTAGCCAAAGTTTAGTAAGGCAAGAATCTTTAAAGTTTAGTATAAAAATGAGGACAAGTCCCAGGTGAAGATTTTAATTCAAGCAATTCTCCATCAGGATAATTAATGGTTTTTTAAATATTGTAAAAGTTATTGTAATATTGCTTTGCAGAATTTCAAGGTTTGGCATTATTTATTCAATAGTTTATTCATTATTTAGAAATTTATATAATTTATAACCAAACATATTTTGAAGAACAATATTAAAAATCTTGTAAACCTCTTAGACATAAACAATTTCTGTTGAACATGACAGTAAAGTACAATCATGTGCAAAACTGCAATTAATTAAATTTAAACTAAAGTGTAGAAATAAGCACTTGTTTTGCCATGAACATACATAGCATGTACATGTTTATTCAAGGGAGGCTCTTTGCCTGCTATCTTCGTGTACAGCCATGCTATCACACACCAGGAATTCTTGCTCTTGCCTATCTGTAGTTTACACACCCATTGATTGGCCTTTTCTTTTTTTTTTTTTGAGACAGGGTCTCGCTTTGTAGTTCAGGCTGGCTTGAGCTCACTGTGTAGCCCAGGCAAGCCTGGAACTCAGCAATCCTCCTGCCTCTGCCTCCCGAGTGCTGGGATTACTGGCGTGAGCCACCACGCCCGGCACTGTGGTATGTGGTATTGATTGCTGGTGGGCGTGAGTCTCCACGCCCAGCATTGTATGTGGTTACCGGGGATCGAACTCAGGACCTTGCGCTTGCGAGGCAGGCGCCGGAACCACTGAGCTGACCCTCCGGCCCGGATTGGCCTTTTCTGAGTCCTAGTGTTCCCCTGTCACACACACAGTTTGGTGACCACCCTCCGCTCCTAACTTCCATAGAGTCTACGTTTTCAGATCCTACCGTCAGTGTGAGTGGATCCTGCCGGACGCATCACTCTGTCCTCAGCAAACTTCAGACAACACAGAGAGCTCCAGTTCCATCTGTGTTGTCTTAAATGGAGCATTGTATTTATTTTAACTAACATATTTAAAAATAAACTTTCTGGGCTGGAGATTTAGCTCAGTGGTTCCAGCGCCTACCTAGCAAGCTCAAGGTCCCTGGTTGGAAACCTGGTAACCACAGATAACAATACTGGGCGTGGTGACTCATGCCCACCAGCAATCAGTACCACACGCCACAAGTGCTGGGCATGGGGCTCACGCCTGTCATCCCAGCACTCGGGAGGCAGAGGCAGGAGGATTGCTGAGTTCGAGGCTTGCTTGGGCTACACAGTGAGCTCAGGGCCAGCCTGAACGACAAACCAAGACCCTGTTTCAAAATTGAATAAGTGAATAAATTAATTAATTTTTCTGCTCCCTTTTACTCTTATTTCTTTTTGGGATTGCCATAGCATGTGAGGTAAATTGTTTCAAGATTTAATTATTTTTCCTTTTTTGAGAAATATCAAATTTTCTTCATTTGTTCATTAGCTGATGGGTCCTGAAGTTATTTAAAATAATCAGAACTATGTGGTTTGTGATACAATATACATCAGAATGCACATATCACTTTAAAGGCTGAATGTATTTCCTGTGGATAAATACTTGTATTCGATACATTTTCTGTAGTAACATCATAATGAAGAGAAACAAGAATGGTTTGGCTTGGGGCTCAGTGGTTTCAATCCACCATTGCTCCAGGTCTGTGGGGACCGAGCACAGTCTGGTGTGAACACGTGCTGGGCACGACTTTCCCTGGCATCCCCACACCCACTTCCGGAGGCAGCGCTCCACGGGCTAACTTCCTGCCCCACTTCCTGCCTGTTCTGCCTCTTCCTGTTAACACCGGAGACACGCCAGGCCCGCAGCACAGGACTGCGGGGTGCATTCCAGACCCAGACTACGGCAAAGCCAGGAGTCGCATTAATAGGGCACACCCTGTCTCCATTTTCAGCTTGTCAAGGAATGTTCATAGTATCTTTGAAAAGAGCCATAAAAGAGTACGTATAAAGGGGGTGGGGAGGTGTGGGTGGGTAGGGATATGGGTAAAAATGAGAATTAACTTGTGTCATATACTGGTACAAATTCCCCAATATTATATGTGATTGTGAGATGTATATAAATTGTACCAATAAAGAATTTTTTTAAAAAAGAGCCATATTGATGCACCTTCCTGATGACCATTTGCAAGGTTCCCTTGACTTTACACATTGCAGTTTTCAATTTTAGAACTATCATTTGTGAAAAGTTGATTTCTTTTCAGCTATTTATGACACATTTAAACTCGTTAAGAACACAGACATATAAATATAATTTGCATATTTATTTGTGAGTATATGTACACGCGTGTGCACGTGTGATACTGGGAACAGAACACAAGGCAGCGCCTCATTCTTATCAGTCAATCACTCTGTCTTTTATCTACACCTCTATCCCTGCTTAGTCATACTGAACACAGTTAAAATAGCTTCTTAAAATCATTTTAGATTCATTAAATGGCTTATATCACATTGGTTTAATTTTTCCTTTTTTACTTAGTATTCCTTCTTAGTTGCAATTATATTGAAATGATTTAGGCACTGATCATAATCCCATTAATTTATGGGGATTTTTCACCCTGTTGTTTGCACCGGCAGGTAGTTGTTCTACTGTTCAGTTGGGTAATTTCCTTGCTGGTTGTGAGCTGTGAAATGTGGTACTAAGGTGCAAACCATCTCAGTGCAGATCTTTTATATCTAGATGAGCTCAATGCAGGCTGTGGTCCCATGTGTTTCCACAGTCAGTGAGAGACTTGAGTAAATATTATTGGAACTTATCTTCATGACTCTTCCTTTTTGAGGACTCACCCGTCTTCATTAAAGGTTGCACTTTTGTGATTCAGTTTATGGGATTCCCCCAAGGTCACATTGCTTTTATCAACCATGATTTCCACTGCTGTCCATGGACTAGTGTGTACTTTGAAAAGAGGAGAGAACATGGCAGAAATAGGAATAGGAATTGAGGATGAGATATTTCCATAACAGAGATTAACTCTTATAAAATTCCGACCCTGTGGGTATAAAATAGAAATTCAGTTTCAAAATTTATTTATTTATAATACTGCCAAATACAAAAATGTTAGACTTTTATCCTTAGTTAAGTGATACACTACAAAAAACTTTTCTAATATTTTCCTCTTTCCTTTATTTCCTTTCCCACATCTCTCTTTCTTAGTTCTCCTTCTCCCTTGAAATTTTTCTTCCTAGCTCATAATGAGTTTGTTGTTGATATACACAAAGGCTAGTGATTTTTGGGTGTTCATTTTGAATGAAATTCTTCTACTGGGTCTGCTTATTAAGTCTAGGAGTCTTCTGTTGGTGTGTTTGAGGTCCTCTATATAGAGCATCATGTTGTAGGCAAATAATGACAGTTAAACTTCTTTCTCCATCTTTATTCCTTTTATTTTATTTTTTCCTTTTGCCAAATTTCTGTCTCTACTGTTACCAGAACTATACTGAGTAGGAGTGGTGATAGTGGGCATCCTTGTTTTGTTCCTGATTTTAGTGTGAAATGTTTCAGTTTTCGACCATTTTAGTATGATGTTGGCTGTCGGTTTTCAAAGAAGGATTTCCTCAGGTTCAGATAAGGACTGTCTATCCCAGCATCTTTGTAAATGGGGAGGAATGTTAGATTCAATAGATATATTTTGATATTGTTAAGGTAGAGTAATGAGGCAAAACATATTCTCAACAAATGTCAATGTGGGTATATATTTGTAAGGACTTATTGTTGCTTTTAACGTTTAATATATTAGTAATTTTTTTTGAGACAGGGTCTCGCTTTGTAGTTCAGGCTGGCCCTGAGCTCACTATGTAGCCCAGGCAAGCCTCGAACTCAGCAATCCTCCTGTCTCTGCCTCCTGAGTTCTGGGATTATAGGCATAAGCCACCATGCCTGGCAATATATTAGTAATTTTTTAAAAAATATATGAAATGTGTCCAACGTCTTA
The DNA here is from genome assembly GCA_004025085.1 of Thryonomys swinderianus. Lineage (NCBI taxonomy): Eukaryota > Metazoa > Chordata > Mammalia > Rodentia > Thryonomyidae > Thryonomys > Thryonomys swinderianus. Next base: position 35,103 of record PVIC010003489.1, on the reverse strand, counting down.
ATATATGCTGTGATTTTAGAAACAAAATGTGAACATTTAAAAATAATTTGAAGATATAGAAATTTTAGAATATATGAAATACTTTTCAATGTCCTTTATTTTTCTCAATATGCTAATATTAGGTCATCTATAAAAAATAGAGAAAATGCTAATTTGAAGACTGAGACTATATCCCTTATGAATGGGCAATCTTTTAGTCAATCAATCAGTTTCTCAACTCAGACCTTCATTATTTTGTCTTCTTTCACAAGACTGCCATTTGTCATTATCATCACATCTTGCCCGCAGAATATTAAAACAGGAAGTCAGTCCGTCTATCATAGATGACAGTCCTCTGTTTTATAAATGAATAAACATGCTGGAAAGAAGTCGATGACTTATTCATACTCACACCTAGAAGGTGCCAAGATTATAATTAGGCTGACAAAAATCCAGACTTACAAAAAAGTTTCCAGTGTTTCAAAGTTTTCTTCCATCCATCATTCAAACCAAGAGCTCAATCTTGCTATAATACAGGTAAATAGCCTAAAATTATTTGATCTTACCAGATTTTCCACAAATGTCTTTTATCTCCAAGAGTCACTGCTATGTTCTATAATTCATTTAGTTGTTTGATTTTCCTGGATTCAATTACTGTTTCTTTAACATTTCCCATAATCAGTACTGGTTCCTCAGTTTTCCATTGACTTTCAGGAGACCCTATACTAACTTGTGACTCTGGAAAACTCTATCTACCAATTATTTTGTGGATTAACCCCCCTTTTGATTTGCCTATGTTTTCACATAATCATACTGAAATTTCACACTTTGGTGTAGAATACAACGGCTCCCAAGGCACGATGTGAGCTGAATCAGAGGATTAGGATGAGCTATTTCTTACAACATGAGACCATTATCTCATGATTACATCCCAGTTTCTCCATTTTGAAATTATTGTATAAGGGATAAATATTATACAGAAGACATTATAAGAGTTTGAAAATGTCCTGCTTCTTCTCACACTGACCCCAGTTTATGTCCTCAGACCTGACTGGCATATTTATTCCAGTTATGTTCTGGTAGTGCTTTCCTAGTTCCCTGGTTACTGCTGTTTAAGGCATGGAACATTGACTATGAAAAACAGCTGTCCTTTATCTGCCACATAAATCTTACTGATATGTATTTATATCTACCTTTTTATTTAAAAAATATTTTTATTTAAAAATATTTTTATTTTTATTATATTATTTATTTTATTAAAAATATTTTTATTTAAAAAATTCTAGTAATAGTTCTGGGAATAATTTCAGATTTTTTTTTCTAAAAATGACTGTTGTTTGGAACATTTTCTACATTTGTGGAAACATGATCTCCTGGATCTTCTTGTAGTCTTTCTTTTTCAATCACAAAATACATCACTTTTATGGTGAGTTATAACAGTTTTTAATGGTGAATGGTATTTAGAAAATAAGACCTGAAGATCAAACCATTCATTGCTTTTAGACTCACTGATTTTATACTCAGTCTTTAGTGAGATTAGGGGAGGTAAGAACTTTTGACCTGGCCTTGTTTTCTCTCCATTCTATTGTTTACCTGCTGAGGATGGATGATGGTGCCCAGTTGATGATCTCTGCTGCTTATACACTTATGAACTTGTAAATCTTGAGGTAAAGGAACTGCATGAGGCACTTTTATAGTGGAACCAATATCATGATTTATTTTTCTTTTTTTTTTTAAAAGAGCTATCTTCTTATGTTTATTTTTCTGCAGTGCCTGGGAGTGGAACCAGAACCCTTGCATTGGGCTACATACATGCCTAGTCCTTCGCAATATTATTATTATTATTATTTAAATTTAGAAATACCATCTTACCAAATTGCTAAGTTGCCCAGAATGATTTGGAATGTGTGCACCCTTTGATTCCACTCATCAGAATCAAGGGATTGCAGCCATGCACCACCTCTTCTTGCACAACTCGAGCTCCTGTATGAGGTCAGCCGTGAGGGGTGTACAGCAGTTAGCACTGATTTTAAAAAGCACAGACAACTTTCATCAGCGTCTCAGAGTAGAGGATCTGCAGTGCGAAGTCTGCCATCAGTTCAAGTCGACATACACTTTCCAAGTGAGTGTTTTTCTACTTCTCGTTTACACACCCTTCATTCCCTACTCAATGTCTTCCTTCTTTTTGAGATTAAAACACCTACTCTTTATGTATCAATTTTCTATTCTCAACCATGCGTTCCTTGTGCTAGACGTAGTGTATTGCAGTTTCCAGTAGTGACAACAGCACATTTCGAAATATTAACACCTGTACGTTTTTAGAAAAAGGATTGATTTCTATGTTGTTATAAAAGGAATGTACATATACATATAGGAGACACTGAGAATAAAATCAAGGGCATTGAGTCATGGCTGACAAGCGGCAGCAAGCTGGACACTTGGACACAGGGCACCAAGAACTATAGATGTTGCCATCTCAGGCCCTGGTCCTCTCCTGGTAGTGGCATGACTGAAACCATCCCTGCTGCGTAGGTTAAAAGGTGCTCTGACACCAAGATGGATTTTTTTTCTTTTATCTGTTGGTACCAGGGATTGAACTCAGGCCCTTGTGCCAAGATAGGTACTGTACTACTCGAGCTAAGTCCCTGGCTCTCTGACACCAAGATGTGACCCGAGTCAAGAGCGTTTCACAGGCAAACACAAACTGAAGCATCTGATCAGGGCTGCAGCAGCAGAGATTGCCTGCTACACACGCTCTTCGGTCCTGGCAGGCAAACAGTAGACTCATAGGAAACAAGGCCAACTCGGAAATGCTTACCCCTCCTGATCGCACCGAAGCGGGGAAGGTCACAGGCCGAACGGTATAAATGTTTGAAGAGAGTGAAGCTGAAGCAAACGGATCCACAGATATTCAAAAGAGCAACGAAAACCACTCGAAGGATTTGATTCACAAAAAGAACTATGAGCTTAAAGCACACATGAGCCACACATCGACTGAAGTTAGAAAGACAGTGCAAGATATGAACTAGCAATTTAGTGGAGAACTGGAGATCACGGAAAGAAGCAGAATTTGAGGATGAATCACCTATTTGAGTATCAAAAATTATATCGGCGACACTGAAAAAACAAATTCAAGAGCATAATGAAAATGAAGACAAGTTTTTAAAAAGAATTCATCTTAAAATGGCTTGAAATTCATTACATTCTCTGGGCTGAGATGACTTTCACTCTCAGCCCAGTGAGCTTGCAGGCCGAACCTATAGAACTATATACTGCAGTCATTATAACGTTTTCCTTTCGCCTAAACGTTAGCTGTTTCCCTCTGCTTAATATCTTATTTCAAGGACAATTTTTGTTAATATAAAATAAGCAAAAGTAAAAACACTAAAACTGCATACAGCACAAAGCAAGGCATTACATATTTTTCAAATGGTTACTACCATAATTCACATGAGTCAAGGCACAAAAACTATTCTAACACATTGAAGGTCAGCTGGGCACGTTTCTAATTAACAACCTTCCTTGTTCCCAAGAGATAATGTTATCTTACCCTTTTGACAATCACATTCTTATCCTTACTTTAAAAATACATGTGTTGCCAAGAAAATTAGAGCGGAGGAGAGAATTGCTCAAATTCAGTCTTTATCATGAAAATAAAGAAAAGTGGCCTCAGCTCAAGAGAAACAGTAAAAGTAAGACAACCTGGCAGAAGGACCCAGTAAAAGCACAGGTGCCATTTCCTTCCCTTGTTTCTCACTTCTTTGAACTTCTCTCTGGCCCGATTCTCGCAGCATGTGGAGACTGCTTGCTGACCTCTCGATACAAATAACTTCGAAGAAAGTGGAAATTCTCGTCCACATCTCATCTGTTGGAATATTCTCCTCCAAATCCAGTGCGCATACAATAAGGTCTCCAGAGGACAGTGACTCGTGGACGTTTCCTTGCATGAACTTTGTTTTGCGTGAGTTGAGGTTGTAGAACATCTTCCCAAAGACATTCCTGGGGCCCGTCCTTAGAAGTACATTTGCTTTTCTAATAAATTCCCCGTTGCTGCTACCGTCGTTAATCCAGACCGCATGTTTTAAGAACCTACACCATCACCTGTGACGTCCCTTTGCGTTGTGGAGCAGAGAACAATATAAAAATGTTTTCCGAAGTTGGAATTTCATTCTTCGAAACAGTACGTGAGAGTTGACATGACACAAAGTCTTCCTACCTCTGCTTCGAGGTGCTCGGTGGAACGTTTGCTCCAAAACGTGAGACACACAGAGCGGTGGAAACGCAGCCCTGGGCTCCCGCCGAGGGGAGGGTCCGAGGGACCACCCAGGCAGTGACTCCACCCGGGTCTGGATACAAAGGTTCACACCAGAGGGCGGTTCCCACAGAACTGTTTAGCCAGCGGCTGACAACAAAGACACGGGAAGGCTGGGAAGGCTGCCGCTCTCTGGGAGAGAGGGAGCCCTTTCATAATGAAATGGTTTTAACCGCTCTCTTTATCCCTTGCCCCCAACCCCCTCAGCACGTGTTGCAATGTGAGCTCCCACGTGCAAGTCCTCACTTCCTCCTGTAGTTCCCAAAGCTCAGACACATTCAGCTGCTGTTTTCCCACTTCAGATGCTGCCTTGTCTTTTGTCTCTCAGGGATCTTCCTCAGGACGTGCTCAGATTCCCAGGGTGGAGCATGTGAAAAATTGCCTGTTGTATCTCTGAGGTAAAAACCTATTTGGGTTTCTATCCATTTCACGATGTGCCTTGTTTTTTTTTTTTTAATGATTTTTTAAAGGTATCGCAGTATTAGTTGTTCTGGTTATTTATTATTAATTACTGTACATGATTTGTTTAACTTGCAGGATTTTATTAAAAACTTACATTCAATTAAATAAAGAAATCATAAGTGAATTACTTGATTAATTACTACAGCTGTCTACCTCTGTACCGTATGACTCCTACCAAGACAAACAGTACTCCTAAAAGCACGTCTTTACACAATAAATCACTCATTTCAACCATAGAAGCAATTAGTGTTCTTCTTACATAAATTATTATTGCCTCTTACAGAATTGCAAACAAGTGAAATCACATAATAAAGTACCTTTGCTTAGCATAATATATTAAAAATTCATTCAATTGCCTATAGGTCATTTCTTTCATTGTCAAGAAGTATTCCTTTATAGAAAGAAATCATGCTTTATTTATCCACTCTCATTTTGCAAAAGTGCAAAAGTGCGATTCCAATCACTGTCACACATGTTTTTATATTGCTGTTTTTGTTCCAAATGGGTACCGATGTTTATTTGAGCAAATGTGTTCCATTCTCTTGGAAACACATCTAGAAATGGAACTGCCATGCTGGTTTAAACTTAATTGTTTGAGAAGCTACTCCCATGTTTTTCAAATGATTGTATAATTTCCCTGACCAGACAAAATATATCCAAGTTTTAACTGCAGCACTCTGCACAGTAAGAGATGCCTGTTAGCACCCCACTGAGTCCAGAAGGGGCAACCTAGCTCATTGGGTACTGACAAGTGTGAGACACAAAAGCAATAATCAGAGATTTAGAAGTACACAAGTGAAGTAGTCATAGGAAAGTCATACAACCAATTATAAAGCTAGTGAGGGCAATAAATAACTCAGGCAGCTGTATAGAAAATCAACATACAAAAATGAATAAGCTTTCAGTGTCAGTGTGCACAATAAGAATATAATATTAATCGCACACTCAATTTAAAATGTCAAATAGTGCCAGGTGTGGTGGTTCACGCCTGCAATCCCAGCACTTGGGAGGCAGAGACAGGAGGATTGCTGAGTTCCAGGCTTGGCTGGGCTACATAGTGAGCTCAGGGCCAGCCTGAACTACAAAGCGAGACCCTGTCTAAAAAAAAAAAAAAAAAAAAGAATGTCAAATAGGTACCTACAAAATGTAAAACTATATGAATAGATAGGTTAATTTCAGAAATTAATTGTAATTATATAGTTTAGTAGTTTATTTAGCTACAAGTATTCAAACACTGTGAGAGCAACACATAACAATATACACGTTAATAAGATTTTGAACAATCTTTCTCTGTTCCTCTGTCCAACTGCCTTCCAAAGTCTACTGCCCATTTTATACTTAAAAGACATTTCAATGCAAATTACTTCCATTTGAAAAGTTCAGTGCTGCATCTAAACATAGCTAAATAATATACAGATAAATAAATTTAATGGAATACACAACTCTACTTACAGTAGGAAAAATAAATTTGGCAATAAATCTGTACAATCTGCATATACTCAAAAAAAAAAAAAAAAACAAATGTGAGGGGCTGGATATTTAGCTCAAGTGGTACCGCACCAACCTTGGATGCACAAGGGCCTGAGTTCGATCTCCGGTTCTGCAAAAAAAAAAAAAAAATGTGTCAGTCAATTCTAAAATTGAACATATAAAGCACAAACTGAAATTATACACCGATATCGGAGAAAAAGCACTGTTGTAGTCTAACATCATAATTACAATTCTACAATTAATGTTTGAACTTTTCAATATCTCAGTAAAATACACATTTTTAAAATGAAAGCTGGGTACGTTGATTTAAATATTTCATGGAAAAAATACAGTGAATATATGAGTATTTATGGAAGATCGGAAGGAGAGTCATAAAAGACACTGACATACTTCCATGCTCTTAGACATATGGAAAAATCTCGGAACTACAAAGGCGAGACCCTGTCTCAAAAAGCAAAAAAAAAAAAAAAAAAAAAAAAAAATCTCAGAAATATACACTTTGAACTCAGTCAGCTTCAACTGCCAACAAGTATTGTCCGTGAGTTGTGAAAACAAGTTCATTTAATTTATAATATAATTATGTCTAATACAATATGAAACCATGTAACTATGTTAACAATTAGAAAGACATGTCCAGAAGTAATTCATCTGATAGAACATGATCCAATAACTTATATTTAATTAAAGTACATATTAATTAATGTTTTAAAAAAAGTGACACGATGTCACAGAAAAAAAGTACAGAGAGCTCAAGTATTCGTTCCTCACGGAAACAAGTATCATGTGAAAAACTTGATATGAGCCGAATTCCAGAAGCCAGGTGTTGCTGTGTGCAGGGCTCCATAGGGAGAAAACTGGGCTGTGATTGTCAGGTGAAGCTGTGTTTCCTCACGTGTCGATTATTAACCATACTCCAGGCTGACCATGCTGGCCGTGAGGATAGCGATCTACTCTCCTCTGGAAGTTCCTTTATCCAGAATCCAAGGCAAACCTTGTCCTTAAAATGATTGCTTCACACCTGTTCAACCAACTGGTGCCAGAGAGACTAGCTTTTTATTTCTGTCTCTCACACCTTCGCCTTGGGGCAGCGGCTTTTCAGGGGAGGGGCGTGGTCAGCATCTCGAGGATCCTATTGGTTGCCGCCAGGGACAAGGAAAGATGGGCGAGTCACTCAGCAGACAGACCGAAGCACACAGTTGGAAGGAAGCCTCGGAAAACAATGGCTTAAAAAGGCGGCGTGGTTGTGGAGGAGATTTCTGTGAGCTTCCTACCCAGGATGAGACCCATACCCAGAAAGGAACTGAAACGGTCCCGGTCTTTCCATCAAATCTGTTGGCTCTGTGTCGTGACGAGTTAAAGAATCAGGCAGAAATTGTGTTTGACTGACTTCTTAATGGATAGTAATCCATTAGGATAGGAGGAAGCAAACACTGCTGAGGGAATGATCAATTTTATTTTCATTTTTGAGTCTCAGATTTTAAAGAGATCTCCAAAAGTCACGAACTCTCTTCTGAGGTCTGAGCTCGTGGAACAAAAGTCACGTTGACGGCACATGAGAAGGACCCAGTCTTTGTGGGAGTCACCTGGGAAATCACTGAGCAAACAGATCACTCTTGCTTATCAGTGAGCAATAGCGATCACTAGACGAGGACAATCAGAGTCCTCAAATAAGCGCATTATAACAGTCAAAATGTCTAGTTCTTAACCAAAAGAGTAAAACACACAAAAATATAAAAACATGACCCGCTTGCAACAATGATTCATATAATTTATGAAAGACTGTTCCTGAAGCATTCCAAGCACGGGATGGATGCGACACAAACCAAAGTCAACAAACTGATTTAATGTGTTCAAGGGACAAAATAAATCAAGGACAAAAAAGTAGGATAATAAATATGAGAAGAGAGGATATCAATACACCTGTAGAAATTACAAAAGGGATCAAAAAGTCACTTTTGGAATTGAACAACATGATAACTCAAATGGGAAATGTACTGCAATGCTGTGCCCAAGATCTAAGCAAAACTGGTTTGGAAATCTGAAGGCTATACAATTATAATTGTCTTGGGAGAACAGGAAATGGAAACTGTAAATAAAATGGTCTGCAGGAAGTAATCAAGTACATCAAATACATTATGAAATCCCAGAAGAAAAGAGAATACTTGAAGAAATTATGACCAAACACTTCCAAAATCATGAAATTTATCAGTATACAAAGTCAAGTATGGATTACTCAAGGAAATTTATGAGTGGCAAACTGTCAATGCATTGTCAATAGTGAAACACAGTGAATCTTGAGAAAGGTAAGAAGGAAACAGCTCATCTCCATAAAACACAATCACTAGGATACACAGCCAAAATGAAGTTGGAAGACAAGGGGACAGCATATTTACCTGACTGAAGGAAACCATCCAACCAACCAACCAACTAAACCGTCAGCAAGATGTCTACATTGAGGTCTACTTTTGAAAATGGAAAAAAAGAGACAGTACCAGATAAAGAAAGGTCAAGACAATTTACAAAGTCTGTATTTCCCTTGTGAGAAAATTCTAAAGTGGTCCTTTACTTTTAAAGGAGATTAGAATATGACTCCAACACATCTGAACAAATCAAAATTCCTAGTTAATTATGTACATAACTTACAAGACATCACCATTACTGCATTCTTAATTTGTCACTAGCTTCTGTAATGTAAAAGGTAAACATATGCAAACAGTTGTGTTATAAATATATTATTAATTATAATATGATCAATATAATGTAACTTGTGACAAACATAAAAGCAAGGAATATGGAGAAGAATAGATTTTAAAGAAATCATTAAAGATACATTACTATCAATTCAAACTAAACCGTAATAAATTATTTGTAATTGGTAATCATACAGACATATATGAAATTAAATGAGGGAAAAGTCAAAAATAGCACAATAACAGAAAATAGCTGGTCACAATAAAGGAAAGTAGTATTAGAAATCATATAGCAAGCAAATTTTAGCTTAATGATGGAAGTAAATTTTACCATAATGGTAATAATTTTCATACAAAAAATAGATTAAGCCCACAAAATAAAAGAAAGATACCAGAAAATGTTTTAAAAGATAGAAGATCTAATATATTTTCCAAAGGAGAGTAACTTTAGATTTAAGAGAAACAGACTTAAAAAACACAAGAGTGATAAAGAAATGAGAAATGGAATGGTTATATTATCAGATGAAATACTATAAGATAAAGTAGTCTTTAAATAAATTTTTAAATAAAAGTGTTGTTACAGATACCTAAAAGACTAAATTCACTGAGGAAAACATAACAAGTATATATTCAAATCTATCAAAGGAAGCTTGAAATCTATGACCTCGAAGTTAAAACAAACGGGAGAAATACACAATTCGACAATCATCTCTGGGGACGTCAGCTGACTCTTTCGGTAAGTAGAACCTGGGACCAGATGATGAACAAGAGCATAGAAGGCTTAATGCGTATTTCCATCCAGGCGCTCCTCAAAGATGTGCTCACAACACTCAGCGACCCGGACAGACCCGAAGGGCACGCACAGCGCCGTGAGAAGACGGTCATCACCGTTCCCGGTTGGAAGGACAGGGCGGAAACGCCTCTGACCTGTCATTTCACACTCACTAGGACAGCTGTGGACAGCGCACCACGCGTGGAGGCTAACACGGGTCGGCAAGGATGCAGAGGCAGAAGTCTTCATTCTCTCCCATTCCCTAAATTGATGGTGAGCACATCCCATGGTTCACCGGGAAAGAAAACCCTTTTTCGTGGTTTGACTCAAACTAAAAACACAGCGACCCCTCCAGTTCCTCCTACCTAAACCTGGTGATTCCCTTCGTACAGGTTTCTAAAGCAAATATTTGGACGGGAATGACCGTCACGTGACAGGCTGCTGCAGCAGAAGGGTAGGAAGGGCCTGAAGACCTGCTAGTGCTTTCGTGAGTAAACAGAACACACAGGGCAGTAGCATGCTTGACACCTGCACTGAATTCAAATAATTTACTAAGTACTTGAGAATCTTGTTTTCTATGAAATTTATGAAGAGTGTACTGGGTATAAAACCAGGGTGTATGAAGACTACAGAGCCCCAAACTCTTATTACCCCAATTGGCTTCTCATACCTCTGGTTCCTCCTTCCGCACCTGCTTTCCACATCCTTCCACCTTCCGTCTGTTGGGTTATTTCCAACTTCCAGCTTGCAGCCTGGGCCTCCAAACACCACGCCCACAAGGTGCCTTCCTGTTTCCAGCTGTTACTTTACTTCACACCATCTGAGGTAGCATTTTATGCTTGATCTCGCTTCTATTTGGAGACAAATAAGAAAGCCCTAACATAAAATGACTCTTCTTGTGTTTTTCCATTGAGAAAAAATATCCCTCTTCTCTGGGATGATAAAATGTTACAGACATCTTCAGACTGATTGATGAAAACTTCTCCAATGGAAGCTGTTAAATCTCGACAGGCATTACTGAGTAAATAAGACGATGTTGTAGTAGCTCAAAGGAGGAAATTATGCAAAGTAATCATTTGGCAAATTTGATCGTTCAGCAGAGTAATGTTTGGCCAAACTTTCCAGCCTGAATTTCAGATGTGTCAACATTTCTGGAAGCAAGATATAGTTAGGTGCTCTGTAGAATATAAAATAGCTTGACGGGGACCACGACAGCTGTGGGTAGAGGTGTTGACTGTAGCCTGTAGAAGATTAAGGTCTCGGAGAGACAATGTCCACAGAAAGCTGGATTCGTAGATGATGAAAGAGATTATTGAAATGAGAATAGAAATGGAGCCATGTTCCTAAAAAACTCTTTACAAACAGTGACAGGCAACTATCAGATAAGTTCATCACGTCAACTCATGAAGGATTACAAAAAGAAATGGGCATTAAATACTCTGTGGAAATAAGGATGAAACCATGCACACAGCATAAACCAATGGCAGTAATTGATGCTCTAAACTTTATGGAAGTTAATTTGCAATCTTTACATGTGTGTTTTAACAAACATATAAATCATCAAAAGGACAGGTGAGAAAACAATTAAAAATATAAATTTAAGTTACCAAAAAAATGAAAGTTTTTGGCTTTTTTTCTCATGAAAGCAGCAGGCACATTGTTTTCACATTTCTATACAGTGTCGTCTTTGAGGAAGTAGGAATCCCATGTTACTTAACTCTTCCACAGTACACAGTCGTGAGGAAACTCTCCAGACTATTTTGGCATAATTGGAAAAACTGGTAAGGCAGTTTAAAACCAGTATTAGACAAAGTACAGATGAGATTTCCTTTTTAATTGGTGTGAGTGGCTTAAACTGAATTAAATCTAAAAACAACTTATAAATTTTAAAATCTATTGAATAAAGCTTATCCCCAAATGTATAATTATCCAGAATCATAAAACACTGATTAATAAATAATATAAATATTAATTTATAAGCAATATAATTGTATAAATACAATCATAAAATATATTAATCCATATGGTAATTGTTTTTAAAGTAAATTTTAAAAATTTCAAAATCCAAAACTTTTTGGATTTTTAAAACTTTTATTAAAATACAAAGATTAAATTTATTGCTTTTTGTTCAGGTATTTTCTGGCTCTTTGGTTTTAAGAATTATACAAATCAACATAGTATTACTCATACATACAAATACATACTCCTTAACTAAGGGATCAGCCACATTTTTCACATTTTCAATTATCCACATTTTCCAGTAGAACTGAAGGAAAAGTTCACCTTCATAAGTGAATATAGATACCTGACAGGGAAATTGTTCTAAAAATTCCATGTAGTAACTAAAACCCATCATTATCATACCGTTTTAAGCAGTGACTTTTATCAGATAAATTACAAATAGGTAAAATTTTTGACACATGAACATAGAAATCAATATGAATCATTCATATAGGTCCCATATGTTGTATGTTGTTCAATGTCTGCAGAATAGTTCCACCCTGTCTGGAGCTTTTGTTCTAGTAGAAAGTATTCAAGACAAACAGAAAGCATTCTAGAGATTACCTGGAGCTACTTTCCTAAGAAATTTTATAATTTGGCCAAAAAGAAAAAGTGACACATACATATTGAAAGGGAGGCCTAAGTATTTGGTGGCACAAGGCAAAGCTATACTTGGAAGTTAAAATATGTTACAAAATAATTAGCTAATGCACATGACAGATGTTGCCTGAGGACATTATAAGGTCAGAGAACTTTAGATAATATGTCAAATACATATCCAGAGGCAGTTGATGTGAGATGTATTCACAAAGGCTGAGCTCAAATACATTGAGCACTTGTAAACGACATATGATCTGGCAGTCTAGATGCAGCACAGACTATGACGTTGAGGCCCACACTGAAAATCATGCAAAGCAGGCAGATTGTTTCAGAGTTTACAGCAAAGGCGGAAACAGCCGGGCAGCTTGTAAACCAAGTCCCCTGAATGAGCCAGAGCACCTGTCTTGAGGTTGAGATGCTAAATGATGTTCAGGTAAAGGGTTCTGTGATAAGACAGAAAGAGTCTCCAAAAATATCAGAGGAAAGAGAGGAAAACTCTAAGGGTCTATAGGAGAATAAGTACATTTGAAACATATATATAATTATAGAATATTTTCAAAGAGAAAAGAGGTTAGAAAACGCGATGCGTAGCAGCAGATCAGACATGCTGTGGGAAAGGGACATACTAGCATGAAATCTGCACAGAAAGCACAGTAATGTTACCTTCAAAGTAGGGGAACGTTTTCTAGAATGAATCTTAAAAAACACACAACTCATCCATGTCATAGCATTTAATTATGCATCTTATTTTATCCCATTGCCAGGCTGAGTACTAGATACATTTTGTGCCATTTAATTTTTCAGCAGGTCAAAGTGTATTCGTAACAAAAAGTGCAGAATAATAAGGGGAGAAAAAAACTGAAAGAAATAAAATGCTCTTAGATGAAATGGAAGGATTCTGCCCTTGATCTTCAATTAGCCAGCAAGGAAGTCCCCTTGGAGAAGCAAAGCCACATGCTTAGGAGGGGAAGAGGATTAATTTGGAGTACATAGCACTAAAAGATGAGGTTATTACCTATGGATGTCAACTGGCTCTCCTCATTTATCAGAATGCACCTTAGGTAAATTAGATAAAATTATGTCTCTGATTTTTCTTTAATTTCCAACCAAATGTTTTGTTTTGCTGTCCACATTTACAGAATTGTTTTAAAAATACAGAGTCAGTGATTAGCAATCAAATGTGTGATATTTTACTGGCCTGTGATACTTTACTTGTATTTTCTGGGAAAACTGAGGTATTGCCAAGTGAACTTTCAGGAAAAACAAGCCAGCAAGAAACAAATAGGAATTTAGACATTTTGCTATAAATGCATTGGTGTGCTGTGAAAATTAGTGTCTCTGCCATTTTTTTCAATATGTTAAAAGATGCTTTCTTTTTAAAAATAACAATGGCAACAAAATTAACAAGGCATTTAATAGCTATGTTGGTACGGAATTAAAAGCATACAATTATTATTACTATGTATCAGCTTTGAGTAGTTCACAATGAATTTGGACAAAATAATATCCTATTTCCTCATTAATCACATGGTGTGTGAGTCTCATGGGAAATATAAGTAAGTGGCTGACATTGTTCCAAATAAAATAATATCATATAGTTATTTAGAAGGAGGTTTTATTTATTTTTTATTTTTTAGACATTGCTTCACTCTGTAGTTCAGGCTTCACTAAACTTACTGCATAGGTCAGGCAAGCTTTGAACTCACGACAGTCTTCCTGCCTCTGTCTCCTGAGTGCTGGGATTACAGCGTGAGCCACCATGCCAGGCTTCTAAGAGCTTTTATTTTTGACCACTACAACATGGACTTTCTCACAACAGTTTCTAATGTTGTAGCATTTTTATAAAAAAGATTAAAATGTTGCTAACATACTAGAGTGATTTTAATGCCTGTTAGCCTACATATTCACTACAGTTAGCTAACTTCTGCCAATTATTCTACGATTATTATTATTATTATTATTATTCTGCCAATTATTATTCTACGAATACACTTTGACCTGCTGAAAAATTAAATGGCACAAAATGTATCTAGTACTCAGCCTGGCAATGGGATAAAATAAGATGCATAATTAAATGCTATGACACGGATGAGTAGCGTGTTTTTTAAGATTCATTCTAGAAAACGTTCCCCTATTTTGAAGGTAACATTACTGTGCTTTCTGTGCAGATTTCATGCTAGTATGTCCCTTTCCCACACTTAAATTTATTATAAACCCTCATTTTTATTTTGTGAAGAATCATAACCATGTAACACAAAAATCAGTATATCTCCAATTCCATGCCATGATTTGTGATTACCTTCCTAAGATCCAGAAGTTTGAATATGTTTAAAAGATAATGCTTGCACTGGGTGTGGTGGCTTTTGCCTGTACTCCCAACGCTTGGGAGGCAGAGGCAGGAGGATTGCTGAGTTTGAGGTTTTCCTGGCTATGTAGTGAGCTCAGGGCCAACCTGAACTACAAAGGGAGACCCTGTTTAAAAAAAAAATATTTGTTTTCTAACACAGTTGGTGTTCTATTTATACTGTTCATAGCATCTTCTATGTACTAAGATCCTCAATAATGACATTTAAATAATCCAAAATTAGAGGACAGGTTACGACTAAAATAGATAGCAACATTACAGAGGAAAACAATATTGTGCATCTTATCCATAGTCCTATCCATTGCTCAAATTCAGTTAAAATATAGAAATGTGGAGTATTTAAGACAAGATACAAAATTGTGCAAAAGTAATAATTTTGACTTATGATCGATATAGTCCTTGAATGACACCACTTTCCAGAACTCTTTGAAAGCATGCACGATCACACTGCACATATTTGATCACCTATGGCCACCTTTCTAAGACATGTTTCCACATGAAATTATGTGCATTAAAATTCATTCTTTCCAAATGGTATGCATACTTTTTATAAAGGTTGGTCACTGATTTCAGTAAATTGTTATTCTTTTCGTTTCCATGGCACAGCAGTCTCTGTTATCAAGCAGGCACACGATGTATACTTCAAAAAATAATGAATTCATTTGATCAAAATTAGATAACTGATCTTTACCAGTGGCTACTTCAAATCAGTGAAGGATGGACAGATTCCGTTACTTAATAGATGGCTTCTGCCCATCTGAAAGTGTCTAAGTTATTATAGCTCAAGGTCCACCAGCTGTCTGAAAACACAGTTTAAAAGCTTGTACTAAATTTGGACCTGCATCCTCAGGTCAGTCAGTGAAGCCTTTGAATAGGATATTCCTCTTGTGTTTCAGACTTTTCCAAAAACATTAAAAGTAAAAAAGAGAAAAGTTCATTAGAAGCTCCTGGTTTTGACTACAACAAAAACATCTTTTCATTCATTACTACTGGAAAAAGCAGAATGGAGAAGGATAGTACATCAAATGATCGTGGGTTTTTTTTTTTTTAGTCAGTTTCTATGAAGCAAGAACTTCCGTATTCTTTTTCAAAGAATCAACACATGTAGGTTATTTCAAAAGAATATTTCAATTCTTACATCGATAGGGTGACAACTTCGTTAAATCATTGAAAACATATAAGTTATTTACAGAGATGGCAGGGTTTCTGGATGGCAGAGATACAGGGTTTCTAACTTGTACTGTTTGCAGGGTTCACGGGAACTTCAAATTTGCCTGGAAAAGTCAAACACCCTCATTCTGTAAGAGAAGTGTGTGGCAGCTGGCAGGGAAAGGGCCCTCTCTTTACTCTGAAAAGGGCATTTCATCTGCTCTGAGGGAATCTAACGTGGATAGTGCCCAACTTGTAAGAACTGTACTGTGCAATTTTGAAAAACAAGTAAATAAAAAAGATGAGAAAATACCTTGACACTTTATTACCTACAAATCCGAGACCATAAAAGATCTGAATTATGCCGTGTAAAATTATGGGAAAAATTACGCAGTCCTTTGCAATCAATTTAGTATGTGTCAAGTCACAAATCTATTCTTGAAATAGACTTTTAGCTTTTGGAATGATGGTTTAAGTTCAATGGTTACGTTTTTCTCATGTGCTGGGAATTTAGGAGTTGTTTTCAAGATTTTGTAGGACTCAAAGGTGTTTTTGACCTGGTGACGTCCTAGCATTTTCTGAATGTAAAAAACTTCACAACTTGTCTGTATATTCAGGCTGCAATTTGCAAACCTGGCATCTAGAGAGTATGTATAAATTTCGCATTTGAGTTCCCTTGTTGACACTTAGCTAAGCAAATACTTATTTCCATGTTTAAGCACCTACTGAGGTGAAATAATGGAGGGTCTTGGTGCCAGATTTCATGGGTGAGCTGGAAGAGGGAGCCTGTTTTTTGGAGAAAATGAACTATTTTCTATAACAGCCTTAAATATGTGCAAGGTTACTTGAATCACTAGAAAGAAATCACGATTAAACTAAGATATTTATTTGGTTATGCTAAAATACCAGCTGGGATACTATATCTAGTGCAAAATGCTTTACCTGATACTGTAGCACATATATTTTAATATGAGGTCTCTCCTCAGAGGACATAAAGTTTCATGTTGTTTTGTAGACTGTTAATATTTTTCCTCACCAAGGAGATTCCAAAAATATTTGAAGCATTTTCAAGCAGTGTACTGCAAAGAGTCCACATAATTAGGTATTTATGGCAGGCAGAGTAGAAAAATAAATACTGTGAAACGTTCTAGTGCCACACGAAGAGCATTTGCTCAGGGTGAACACTGCATAAATTCAGCAAAGAAGCATTTCTGCTGGGCACGGTGAAAAGCACCACGGGGACATTTGAAAGAGGGAAAAGCAAGTGTAAATAGTATTTGCTCCAGGGAAAGATTTAGTTGCCTGAATACTTCCAAGGTATGAGCTTTCTACTCTATTAACTGAATAGAAAGAACATTTTCAGTGAACAAAGCATCTGGGCAATTTATTGCATATGGATTCTTAGATCTTCGGGTCCAGCAATTTGACACGTGTGGACAATCTGAGGCAGAGAACGTGGCGTCTGCTGTGGGGGAGGGGATAGAGCAGAAGAACTCTAGCAACAGGAAGAGTTGAAAGCTCCTGTGCCCGTGTGTCCGTAGGACAGGAAAGGGCCCCCGCTTGTAAGGTGCTGCCTGATGTGCGTTTGTGCGTGTTGAGAGGATTCTTCTTACCTTGTGAGATGAACATTCTATTCTTTTTTTTTTTTTGAGACAGGGTCTCGCTTTGTAGTTCAGGCTGGCCCTGAGCTCACTATGGAGCCCAGGCAAGCCGCCGTGAACTCAGCAATCCTCCTGTCTCTGCCTCCCGAGTGCTGGGATTACAGGCGTGAGGCACCACGTCTGGCATTTGAACATTCTATTCTTGACGTGGTCTTCAATATGAAAAGTTTTTCCTAAGGAGAAGGAAACTATTATTTCTACATTTGTGTCCCATTCTTTCATTATTAAAAGGCACATTGACCTTATACATCAGTCCACTAATACAGTCCAGGCATTTAATTCCATTAGACGTCCCCGGCCACAAAAACTGTTCATTTAATCATTCAAATATTTCTAATTTTTGGTAGCAATTTTAAATGTTATCTTAAATATTTAAATATTTCTAAATCCTTAAAGAGCAGCATTAAAAAAAAACAGGAATTGGAATTTTCATTAACATATTTACATGAAAAGTGCTAATTACAGGAATTTGGTGATTTCTTCCTTGTGTCTTTCAAAATTTGTACTCCTGTTTGCATTATTGTATTTCAAATTCTTACCTTGAGCATTACATTTGTTTTCACCCTATACTTTGGTTTCCATTTCTTTGAGAGAATTATAGTTAGCATTATATTGCTGAAGTGTTTGGAGAGTTGCCTGAAAAATCTGGCTACAGCTACATGATGGGTGAAATTTTGCCTGTTCATCTATCCGGGTCTTTTATGCCTAAAGAAATGCTGTTTCTCATAGACATGGCCCATTACGTGTAGAAATGATCATATTAATTATCTTGGTCACATTTCTTTTAATAAAAGTAAACAGCAGCCTTCTTTTCCAAAGGGTCCATTTTACCAAAATGTTTACGAGATGATACAGAGTTCAACTCTAATTCTTTTTTTTTTTTTTTTGAGACAGGGTCTCGCTTTGTAGTTCAGGCTGGCCCTGAGCTCACTATGTAGTCCAGGCAAGCCTCGAACTCAGCAATCCTCCTGCCTCTGCCTCCCGAGTGCTGGGATGACAGGCGTGAGCCACCACGCCCAGCATTCAACTTTAATTCTTATTCACGTCCCCCTCTGTTAACAGTTTAGATAACTATTTTACATTGTAGCAATGAATAAACCAGTGTCGATAGATTAGTGTCAGTATCTACACTTTATTTATAGTTATGTAATGTCTGTTGTTATGCCAACATGAGGCCTTTGTAATTGTTGAGCTTTTCTAAAATATTTTGCTATCCGGTAGTGTGATGTGTCCAGCTTCATTCTCTTGATTATTTTAACACTTAGAAATCTTGTGTAGTTTAATGTAGGTATTACTATTTTCCCTTCCTTTCTCTTAAAATATTCCTTGGGGGCCGGAGGGTTAGCTTAGTGGTTCCAGCATCTGCCTCGCAACAGCAAGGTCCTAAATTCGATTCCCATAAACCACATACAATGTTGGGCGAGGAGACTCACGCCCACCAACAATCAATACAGCATACCACAGTGCCGGGTGTGGTGGCTCACGCTTGTAATCCCAGCACTCAGGAGGCAGAGACAGGAGGATTGCTGAGTTCGAAGCTTGCCTAGGCTAGATAGTGAGCTCAGAGCTAGCCTGAACTACAAAGCGAGACCCTGTCTCAAAAAAACAAAAAACAAACAAAAAAAAATTCCTTGGAATTTTAATAGGGTTTGCCCAGAATGTGCAGATTATTTTGGGTCTTGTGGATATTATAAAATTAATTATTCCAGTTTCTGATGGAATCTGTTTGTAAATTGATTCTTTAATTACTTTCTTCAATGGCAATAATTTTCAGAGTACAGTTGCCTCCAATGCTTGGAGTCATTGTAAATAAATTATGTTCTAGATTTTCTTGTTGGATATTTTGTGATTATTTTATAGAAATGCTACCAAATGTATATGTCAACTTCATATTCTGTAATATTTTCAATTCCTAAATTATCCCTAACATTTTTAGTGGAGTTTTAAAATTCTTGTATACAATATGTAATCTATAAACAGATACTTTTAAACTTCTTTCTTACCATTTTAGAGAATTTTCATTTCTTTTTCTTACCCAGAGGTCTGTGTGGAAGTGTGGGTACTATGTTGAATAGAAGTGGTAAAAATGAATATCCTTTGTGTGTATCTTAGAAATAGCAGTCAAGGCTCAATACCGAGAAGTATGACATTATCTGCAAGTTCCTGTCGATGGCTTTGAGAAGATTGGGGTGGAGCATTACAACAACAAAACTTTTGAGAAGTTTTATCATGAAATGACATTGAATTCTACTGTGTATGTGCTTTACTTAGCTCTTGTGACACCACGCTCCTTCTTTCTCGAGTGACGTGTTCGTTTCCCATCATCCTCTCTGTTTCGTGCTAGCCACATTTTTTTTTTTCCACAGCCTTTTCTGTTATTTTAAACTCTCTTTCAGGGTTTGCTGTATTTGCAGGTTCTTTTCTGTACATTTCCATTGCCCTTTTGTTTTATTCCTTGTGGAAAAACAAAGTCACATTTTCTCAAAAAAAAAAAAAAAATCTTCCCATGTATTTACATGTGCTATTGCATGTACAGAAATGTGATGTATTTATAGTAACTGAACGTTTTGGGTGACTACAAGCAGTTACCATAACAAATACCCGAGAGAATAAACAGACCAAGAATATTTTGGTTTACAGTTTTGGAGACTTAAATTCACAGTCAGCTGGCTAACTGCTGTGGGAGCCTTAGGGTAGCAGGAGACCGAGGGACACACGGGGTCTCCCAGCCTTCACCGCAGAGCAGGGGGCCGGAAGGAAGGGGGCGGGCCAGGTCCTCGGCCTCGGGGCCTCCGCGGGCTCCACCTCCGGTATGTTCTCCCACTGCCGATTGTGCCACCTGGCACCAGGTCTCTAACCAAAGTGTCTTTGGGGGAACATGCAGGAACCTGATTATGCCAACACTTTTTTATCTGATGCCATTTTGAAAAGATTTTTTTCCATATACTGTTTCCATCTACAGCTACCTGTAGAAGATCCAAATTTGAGATTATACCACTTGGTAAAAAGTAATTTTTAAATTTCTTTTTAAAGGAAAGACAATATATGTTGGTTTGAAGTGTATTTCATTACAAAGGACACAATCTATTACTAATAGGAGAATAAAGTGTATTTTACATAACGTGCTATTGTAATTATAGGTCGGTCCGCTGGTCTCCGCAGGAGTTCTCATGAGTGTATGTGTAGATCTACAATCTGCAAGGCATGTCTGTCTCTTCGCCAATCATTACTGCTCTGAGAAAATCTAGGCTCAGGCCAGAGATTTAGCTCAGTGTTTTTAGCACCTGCCTAGGAAGTACAAGGTCCCTGGTTTGATCCCGGTAACCACATACAATACCGGGTGTGGTGACTCACGCCCACCAGCAATCAGTACCACACACCACAATGCAGAGGATGGTGGCTCACACCTGTCATCCCAGCACTTCGGAGACAGAGGCAGGAGGATTGCTGAGTTCGCGGCGGCTTGCCTGGGCTCCATAGTGAGCTCAGAGCCAGCCTGAACTGCAAAGTGAGACCCTCTCTCAAAAAACAAAACAAACCAACAAAAAACCTACGCTCATTTTAAGTCTTTAATTCATGTAGTGTGAGTTATGTAACCCTCTTTACCTTGACCTGCCTTCTTTATCTTTCTGCATAATAAAATTGACTCATTAAATCCTATTAAGAAATAAGCCCTTGACTCGAACGCTATTGGATCATGATTCATCTATAAAGCCAGCCCCTGTAGTAACTGTGCGTTCAGTGGCTCATCAGGGGACTCTGTTTTGCTCAGACCATGCTGGAGAAAGGTGATGAGATTCGCCAACCCCAACTGCTCCCTGTGCTTGGAAGCGCGTGTGGCAAATCTGATCTTAATCACAGTATGTATATTTGTGCAAAATTCTGTGCCAATGAGAACTTTAGACACTGATACTTAGGGAGAAGTAGTATATGCTCAGCAACAGCAGCACAGCAAATAAAACTAGAGCCCCTTCATAGACAAAAAACCTGCAGTTTTTCAAAAGTATTGACTACTCAGGGTATCAATGGCATTTTTAAAAACTTAGAATAATTAGGTTACATAAGTTCATTAAGTTAAATAAGTCTATGAATACCAGAATAGATAAGTATATTTTGGAGAGGGGACTCGTGGATTAGTCAATAATGAAATTTTAAGCTGTGGATTCTTTTATTAAAATACATGCCCGCTCTCATTTCTTGTTTTAAGGAGAACCGCAGATGGCTTTGGGACGTTCTCATCTCTCTGCAGTTCTTAGGAAGCACCGTTCGTTTTGATAGCTTGAAACTGCAGCCATATAGAAATGCTTTTGGTCCTTCCCTCTCTTGTCATTCTGTCCGTGCATTTCAGGCGGTCTCTGCCGCTTTGTGCTTAGTTTTTCTACAAAATAACAAATGGCTTAACATCTGTTTCTTTAGGAAAGTGAGATTTGAGCTGTGTTTTAGTGAATTCATGCTCAAAATTACCCCTTCTCTGAGGAATATCGTAAAACTATTATTCAATGTGGTTGATGAATTTCTAAATTCCTTTTGAATGTTGCCAAGGCGTCCTGTCATTATTGGAAAAAAAGTAGGATATAATAGGAAACTGAGCGCCAGAGCAATTGGAACACAAGACTACGATGAGATAATGTTGTACTTGGAAACTGACTAAAAATCAAAGTTAGTATGATTTCTCTAACAATATCAGCTTTCCAGAACTTTTGAGGAAAAGATTTATATAGTACTTATTATCTATGTTTTCTATGTCATGCTTGTATTGAAACACACACACACACACACACACAAGTGTAAGAAGCTATTGCAGTTGCTGGACTAATTCTTATCACCCAATATCAATATGCCTCAGAAACAGGTTCATTGAGTCCTAGTCCAAGGCAGAGGAGTGCTTATCACGATTTCAAGAATCGTAGCCCTGAAATAATAAGCCTTTTGCGGTTGGAGAAGCAAAGCATCCCAGTAGTGGAGCGAATATCTTAACCACACAGCACCAGGGGGCTTCGTGCTTGGGTATCAGCAGGGATCCCTGGCTCAGGGCATTCCACTTACTCTTCTTTGGGTATCAAAAGTGATAAAAAACGATAAAAAATGACTCTCAAAGCAAGTAGAGAAAGGAATCTTTCCTCAAAGAGAAAACGCTATATTCACACGAGATTTATTTCCTTCACTAATTAGCCCCATGACAGAGATTTATGTTTATTAGTTTAATTACATATTCATTATTAATTCATTTTGCCCAAATTTCATAGTTGGTCCCTTGATCAGCAAGCAGATACTCATTTAGCTTGTTGCAAACTTTCCTTTCAACACAAATAAATAAAATGTATGAAATACTTTAAGATACCAGTAGATTCCATTTCATTGAAACATCAGATTTCTGCCGTCTTCCGCGCATGTAGCCCTCACCAGCCCTTCCCCCCTCGCCAGAGTGCCTGGATTACGGTATAGTCTACATTATGATACACAGAAAGAGATGCTGTTTCTTCCAGCACTCGGGTTAGACTGGGCAAAAGTGTCCGTCTACATTTTAGCATCAAGAAGTTTCCTAGTTGTGTCACTTTCACCATAGACATTATCATGTTTTTTCCCTTTATTAACTTAGCAAAAAAATAAAAAGTATTCTTGGCTATGTTTCTCAATATGTATGGAATCGCTTGTCTATTCTATTTTCTTTATGTGTTCATATTTCCTGATATTTTATCCTGAAAGAGATTTTAAATCCTAATGCAGTTTAAAAGTCTTCTTTGAAAAACTTAAAAAGAATAATATACTAAACAAATAAATCAGCTGTGTTATAAAGATGAGATCATTCACCATCATATAGACAGAGCCTAAGGCTAAAAGTGAAAAGAAAAAAATATTTACCTCTTCCTTGTTAGGCATGCGAAAAATGTTCATAACATGAAAGGTGCTTCCCCCTGCACTTGTGGTATCCAAAATTTCTTTAAAAACTGCAACCCTTGTTAAAATTTACAAAATCAAACACTTTTCTCTAAATCTTTGCAGTTTTTATAATTCTACACCGATTTCCTAGCAGTTCCCTTGTTTTTCTTATTAGGCTAATAAAATAGAAGCATAAACTTAAGACATGGTAACATGTGGAACGTGGCTGAGTCATCAAGTATTACTTCTGAACTATCACATAAAATGTTCACAACAAAGATCAGATGTGTCATGGGTGGCATTTGAAGTTCACATATTTGTGAGCCAGTCATTTGGTCTCTAGGTCTCCTAGAGGATCACAGAAGAAAAGACTTTTAAATCAGACCCAATTGCTGGAACTATCATGGAAAAAAACAGGTGGTCCAGTTGTTGGTGTCCCTTGGCTGGCCCAGACTCCCAAGGGGGTGAAGCCATAGGGACCCAAAGAGAGGCTGGGCCCGTTGGGAGTTTGGGGTGTGGCTGAGGACCTGCGCTCTGAGCCCATGGCCCCTGCAGCAGACAGTGAAGGAGTTTGTTCTCTGCCCCACAGGGAGAGGTCACCTCGAGCCTACTGAGTGCTCACTGCCGGTCCGGCCTGAGGAGCCGTTCACGTAAAGGGGACTTTATGGATATTTCTTTCTTTTCCTCTGCTTGAGCTCTCTCTGTCTCTCGCATGTCTCTGTCACTCTGTCTCTCTCCTGCTGGCTCGTTATTCCCCAAAGTCAGCCACATATATTTAATAATCAATTCCATTTTTTCTATGAGGAAATGAGTTCTGCTAAACAGCCAAGGTGCTGGGGACTAACTTCCCCATTGTCTCCTGTCTGTCGGGTTCACACCACACTTCACGACAGGGATCACAGAAAGGAAAACTGCTCACTGCTCTCAGAGGTAGACGGCACCCACGAAGGTGCCTGCATCTCTGCAGTTACAACCTTTACAACTGACCTACGGAGGCCACTGGCATTCACCAGGCTTTGCTCTATTTCTTTTCTAAAAAATTATTTTGGAATTGCTTTTAAAGTCAGATATATGTCACAAACACACAAAAAAGGCATCTCTTTGTTTTTTTTTGTTAGTACATTATTTGTAATTACATAACCTCTTTATGCTTGATTACTTGCCTTATTTTCTAATAATATCTTGGAAATTCTCCAGGAGAATAACATGTCCGGAGAAAAAGTGTTTTCTATCACTACTGAAGACATTTTTAACATAATTTAGAAATCGAATTCCAAAACACTTAGTGAGAAGCAGCATTATCTCATGAGCATGGACTTCACTGTGTTTTTAAGTTCGAGACAACTCAAGAAAACGTGCAGAATCTATAATATTTAAAATATAACTCATAACATACATAAATATTTAAAAGATTACAAATTAATACAACATTTTTATGCTGCAAAATAGGCAAGTGAAATGAAGAGCAGAAGCTTAGCTGAAGAAGTAAACCTCTGGTCATTTCTTATTCAAAGTCATGCCATTGACTCCAAGTATTTTAGACCTACAAGGACTTATAGAATAGATAATTTTCATATTATTTTTCAGAAGAATCAACTATAGATGGCTTCTTAAAGGGAAAGTCATAAAATAGAAACAAAACTAGAAAATGTTCTTTTCATTGTGCTATTTAGAGCTTTCCCTGTCCATGAAATTGGGCTAAATTGTAAAAACCATCAAAATTTCAGATAAAAGCAAAAGGGCAATTATTGATTTAATAAGATGAAATTTTAAAAATTACACTACTTATAGTAATGTGGACAGTTATTTATAAAAGCTTACTATTTGGTAGTTGCTCTAAACAATTTATGTGTGCATGGATAGACAGTATCGTGGAATGTAAACCACATATACAATCCATATCACTGTTATATTTCTCAAATGAGTCATGGAGAACTTAAGAGGACTTATTTTCCCAATAACACACGTGCAGTAAAAGATGCAATAATGACCTAATGCCCATAGGACAACTGGAGAGCAACTGTTTTTGGCTGTTAAAGCACTGAGCCTAAGGTGCTGGTGAAATATCAGAACAATCAGTTTCACACTGTCCACATGTGTTGTGCTTGGCCCACTTTGAATGAGAGGAAAGAGACAGAAACTGGATTCCACAAAGTGGTCTCTGGCAAAAATTACACAATCCAACCTTTCCTAAATCTGATAGGTGTACGTAAAGTGAGAGGACTTTCCTGATATGTTGACAGAGATCCAAAGTAATGAGCCAAAATAGTTTATCTCTGGGAGTATCAGGTGCGTTATTAAAAATCCTATTCTGAAAGCAATCAGGCACTCAGGAAACCGAACTCATGCAGTAAAATGGCCACGTCTCCAGACTAGTTCACGTTTTGTTCAATGTCCACACTCAGGCTGCTAGATATGCCTTCTCAGGCGGCCTCTGGCAGACCGACCACGAGGTGCTGCTGGTGGGAATTTTAGCTCATTTTCCCCACGCACCATAAACTCACTCTTCCTATCTAGATAAGCTCTCATGCCTACTTTTCTTTTTTCTTTTTTTTTTTCTTTTGAGACAGGGTCTCGCTTTGTAGTCCAGGTTGGCCTTGAGCTCACTATGTAGCCCAGGCAAGCTTCGAACTCAGCAATCCTCCTGTCTCTGCCTCCTGAGTGCTGGGATGACAGGCATGAGCCACCACGCCCTGGCACTGTGGTATGCGGTATTGATGGCTGGTGGGTGTGAGTCTCCACGCCCAGCATTGTATGTGGTTACCGGGGATTGAACTCAGGACCTTGCGCTTGTGAGGCAGGCGCTGGAACCACTGAGCTAACCCTCCAGCCCTCATGCCTACTTTTCTGAAGTCTAAGTACTTTTATTTAGTGGAACAGAGGCCTGATGAGAGGTTACTGTGAAATGCCGGGTCATAGCTAACCTCAGAGTTCCCCCTCCAGAGCCGGGCCCCTCCCTGCTGACCTCAGGAAGTGTCTGTCCCCTGTCCTTCACTGTGGGAAGCACTGGAGTAGTCACCTAAATCATTAAAGACGGACGCATCGCGCTGACTTAGGGCGCGTGCTCGGGGAATCCACTTACCCTCTTTATTTTAGTTGTGTAAAAAGGGATAAAAACTAAAGTTATTGAGTGTAATGATTAGTTAATGCCTCTAAAGCACTAAAGAAGTTCTAAAAGGTACTGGGTGATGGAGGAATAGGAATTTGTGGACACAGCAGTTCAATTCGCTGCCAGCACTTTAGGCAATAAATACAACATTACAAATCTCATTCCTTTCTAGCATTTGGGGTTCCCAGGAGATAATACTTTACTTACATGAATCCTATTAAGAGTAAGTCATGCATTTACACTTCTGTCAATAGCTTTACTGGAAGATTCTTTACACTGTATTTGCATTAGTGGTATATTACAAGTTTTTATATTGCTATAAAATTACATGGTATAACAGCTTTAGACTAGTTTATAATGAGCACAGATAGCAAAATTTAAAAACCGCACACTGCTAGGAGATTATTACAACTTCAGAAAAGATTTGGAACAACTCACAAATATGACATGTTTAGTCACAATCCTTACAATCCATGCTTATTCAAACAGAATAACTTAATGTGTCTTAATGAGTTGAATGAATAGTAGGCAATGAGGTGAAAGTTTATTATGTTACTTAAACATAAGAACACTTTATTTGTTTGTTTGTTTGTTTATTTGAGATAATGTCTCACTGTGTAGCCCAGTCTGGCCTCAGACTCACAACAATCCTTCTGCCTTGGCGTCCAGAGTGCCAGGATCCTTGGACTACACCACTACGCCCAACTAGAGTGCTTTATGTAAAGACTAGTTTTTGTTTATCAACATTAGAATTCCTGAAACGCTTCCACAATATGGTCACTTTGGATTCTTAATGATAAATTTCTCTCCTATTTTACCAAAAATGTTCTAAACTTACAATGCAGTTTTTGCTGAACTGCAGTCTACCACTGATTGCTTTCTCCAGCACCCTGTCACTTTCCTGTCCCTGAGACACAACCCTGACACTCGCAGTCTTGAGGAGGTGGGTTTATTGTCTCTTGCAGTTTGTAAAGGTTTCGGTGTGAGGTCAGTTGGCTCCAAAACAGGACGGCACACCAGAGGGGCAGGGAGGAGGAAAGACCTTCAAGGCTTGGGGAAGGGAAACAGAGAGATCAAAAGAGGAGCCAGGGAGGCCGGATGTGGTGGCTCACACCTGTCACCCCAGCACTCGGGAGGCAGAGACAGGAGGATGGCTGAGTTCAAGGCTTGCCTGGGCTCCATAGTGAGCTCAGGGCCAGCCTGAACTACAAAGCGAGACCCTGTCTCAAAAATAAAAAATAAAAAATAAAAAAAAAAAGAGGAGCCAGGGAGAAAGGTGAACCCTTCGAGGCTAAACTTTTAGAGACTTGCATCTTTCGACTCGACCTCATCTCCTAATGGCAAACCATCAGCCCCCCAGTCCAGTCATCTCCCAAAACCCTGCTCATAGTATCAGAGGCTTTGGTGAGACATCTAGATAGGAATGGAGAGTTTCCAGGCAAAGCTTACTGAATCCTTTTAAGAAAGTAGATTGTATTGAAATGCAATCTGTTATCTAAAGATAACACTATCTAAAGATAACAACTCTGCGCTGCTGTGAGCAGAGAATGTAGCAAATATTGATTGGAAAATGTTACATATTTTCTTATTTCACCTTTTTATTTCAGAGTCCAAATGATTGGATACAAGGACCTTTAGCAGAGAAGAATAGCATAGTTTGAGGTGTGTCGATGTGGGTAGCAGCAGAGTCGGGAGAGTCCTCTCTGGCCCCTGGCTCCCTTCCCTTGACGCTCACCCCTGCTCTGCCGCCTGGCGGCTGGAAACCGAGCGGGTTCCTCGGGCCCTGCAGTCCTACTATGCGGGCCTCTGAGCCAGGGCTGGGCTTCCTACTAGTGTGAACCAGATAATACTTTCCTCCTGTACAGTGAAGTTAGTGGGCACTGCGTCTCCGAGAAAGGAAAACTGATTAAGACGGAACACTGGGACTGGGAGTGAGGTTGTTTCTGTCACTGGACCTCACCAGCTGGTTCCGAACCCTTGAAACTGGTTTGTGAGAGGAGTTTGGAGAAGTTGGAGAGGTTAACTACAGATGACTCAAAATGATCGAGGCAGGGTCTGCTGGTCAGCTGTGGTCTGAGCCCGAAAGACGGGAATGCAAACAGTGGAGGTCAGCCTCAGAAGGCTTCAGCTAGGCAGCGGCCTCTCTTTGAAGCTGGAATGCAGGCCGCAAACAGTGCATTCTGGAAAAATGTTTGTCTGTGTTTAGCTCATGTCTTGAATCTCTGCAGCATAACAAGGCTAAGGACAATTAACTAATGGATATGGCTGAGGAAATTCCAAGGCAGCCCCAACATTCAGAATGTGGCATGATGACTGCTTGCTTCTTGCAGTTAGTTAGATTTATAGTAAGAATCAAAGACAAAAGGAATTTGGCAGAATTCTTGAGAAAAATAGGTTTTGGCCTAAATGAACCACATGTCAGGCTGGGGATTTAGCTCACTGTGCTGAGTTTGATCCCTGGTACTGAAAAAAAAAAAAAAGTCAAACCATGTATATAGTATAACAAAAACAGGCCAAGTACTATTTAAAGGGAAAAGAAGAAAGATTCCTGAGGGGAATCTCAGAAATCAGTAATAAGCCACCTATCATAGGCACCAGGGTGAACTGTATATGTAAACTCGCATTTGAGAATAGACTCCTTGAGACCACTTCCCGAGGCACGTGTCTCCAGAACGGCACTGCTGGGGTCGTTCCACTGGGCTCAGCCCTCCAGGCATGCGGGGTGCCACAGCAGTGCTCAAAGTGGGCCCAGGTACTTCCCCTTCTGTACAAGACCTTGCTGCCACTCACGAGGTGCTGATTTTGCTGGTGTATCAAATTCAAGAGAATTACATCAAGGAAGATATAACACAGACTTAAAAGGAAGGGCTGAGAGGTCAGGTAATGCCAGTGTCCCAGCAGTGCCCTGGGCGGAGATAGAACTGTGAAACTGAAGGTATACCGTACCTCTAAGAACACAGAGCCACCCCTCGGAGAGCTACAGATCATGCGTAAAGTCATGAGCAAAGACAGTGGCCCTAGCAGTTTGACCAGCCGGGGCTTCTGGAGTTCATTTCTTCCAACTTTGTGCCTTGAATATCAGGCATGGAGCTAATGTTTGCCTTCAGTATTTTGATTTGATCCTGCTCTTTTCTATTTTCTTTTCGGAATGGAGACATTTACCATCTACCACTGTACCTCGAGAACATATAACCTGGCTTTTGTATGTTTGTTTTTTGCAGAGATTCACAACTAATATTTTGCTTTGAGTTTCAGTAGAGACTTTGACTTGAGCTGTTGAACAAAATTGCTGGAACTGTAATAACTTTGGGGAAGATATAGTAGTAGTTTTCCTTATTTGGAAATAGGTTGAGTAGGAATATTAAGTGATTATTTTGTTCATTTTGGAAATAAATAGGGTTTAAACAGATGTGTTTAGTTGTCAAGATGACAAGGGGTGAGCTGTGAATATTAAGCATTGAAAAACACCTAGCCTATTAGTGGAGCACACTTTCTGGTGTGTGGAAATGTACTGTGAAGATGTTTAACCATGTCCTTTTGCCATGATATTTCTGTCTTGGAGAGAGCCAGTCTTGGACTTAAAACTTCTGAAACCACGAACCTAAATAAATCTTTCCTCCTTTAAATTTCAGGTGGTGTGCATTGAGTTTCAGTGATAGAAATCTGAGTAAGGTCACATGATGTTTGCATTATTCTGCTTTTCAAACAGAAAAGATGATAAAATGTAACCATGAAGTTCAACTCATATGTCACAACTGTGTGCATGTGTGTGTGTGTGTGTAATCTTCCCTTAAGGATGCCTTCTTCTATTAGTTTATCTAAATTATGATATCCTTGAATCTTTTTACTTATGCGTTGCCCATTGCGGAAACCTCAGTACTCACATGACATTTTTGTCTAAAATATTTCACATATGATAAGAGCTTCATGCTGTGCATGGTGACTCACGCCTGTAATCCCAGCACTCGGGAGGCAGAGACAGGAGGATTGCTGAGTTCAAAGCTTGCCTAGGCTACATAGTGAGCTCAGAGCCAGCCTGAACTACAAAGTGAGACCCTGTCTCAAAAAAAAAAAAAAAAAAAAAAAAGAGTTTCAGAATCACGTACCCCTATTTTTAGCAACAAGCTAGCTTCAACTTTTCACACCCTATTTTTAAAAGAGCGCAATATAGTATATGCTCGCATTATGCCTTTTATAGTTTAGGAGGATGCATATTTACTTATGTATTCTTTTTACTATTAAAATTGCAAAATTGGAGTCATATTAAAATAATTTGATCATTTAGAAACATTGAAACTAATATATTTTATTAAAAATTCATTTGGATTTTAGTAAAATAAAAAGCATTCACTGGAATACCAGATAAAAGTTAAAGTCAATAGGATGTATATGATAAAGCAAGATACTTTGGTGATTCAGATTTTAATTTTTCCCACACTCTTGCCTTCTAATTATTTATATAATCTGTGCATCGTGAATTAATAATAAATGAAACTAATGTTAAGCATTCCTTGACTGTTAAGTCAGATGATGTCTCTAACGGAACCAGTAGAATACTAACATTAAACAGATGTTTCACAATTAAAACGGTGTGAGCTTTCACAGAGCTGCATGTTGACTCATCTAAAACACTCCTGCTGATGGACTCATTTACGTGTTGGCACATGAATGAATGAGAGATCAAAAACAGCTCTCATGACAAGCATGACATTCATGTTCTAGAACTTTACGTAACTCCCCATTTCTCAATAGCTGCAAGTCTTTTCTTAAAACGCCTACTGAAGACTGTTGCTCCATTTAGCCCTGAAGTATAAATACAGACATTTATGCAATTCAGATGAAGAGAAGCATTTTGAGTTCCAGCTCCTGTGAATAAGTTGTATGATGTTCTCAAATCTATAAATGTGTGAGCACAGGATTATTTCCATTGCAAATGGAATTTTAACATACTCCTTCTCTCTCTCTCCCACACAGTGATAGGATTAATTGATACACTCTACTGAACATAGGACATGAGATTAATACTATACATTCCATGTTACATAGCCTCATTTGTCAGTTGCTCTACTGCAAGAACAAATGGGAAGATGCTGGTGAGTGTGCATGTGTGCAAAGAACTAGGGAGTCCCACATCTGTGTAAGGTGCAGAGAGAGGTGGCGATAGCTCAGAATTTACTTGGAGTTGTCCTCAGCATTCACATTTATAGGTATGGGATCGCCAAAAGCTAACGGCTTTGCCCAAAATTTTGATCTGAAAACAAAGCTTAAAAACAGAAAAATAAGTTTGCTTCGAGTTTGATCTTTCAGGTAATCGACATAAGAAGTACATTAGATTAGATTTAGATAGGTGCAGAGAGCTCACAAGAAGTGTTAGCTAATCATGTGAAGCTTAAATTCATAACTTGAAGACAAGAGCAGGGGAAAACTTCATTAGGAATTAATATTGCTATAGGCAGAGAGCTGGCATTTCCTGCGCTGGGAAAATGTACTACACAATGTGCAGAGTCTGACTGTTGAAAAGTAAAACTGATGAAACTAGATAATGCTTAGTCTCAAGTATATTGAGATATCTTCAAATGTATCTATAAAACAAGACATGTTTTCAGATCCTCTACATGTACATGTACTTAAGCACACGTACATTACTCTTCTTCTCTTTGAGCTCACTTTTAACTGTGACGGAGCAGGGCTGAGATTCCGGCTCACCCATTCATCCCTTCCATCTTTTGTAGGATCTTTTAGGTTCTCCTGCCATTTTATGATGGTGGCACTTCTAACTTATTTTATAATTTCCATCTCTTTGTGATAATGGGAATAGGTATGGTGATTAGAAATTATGTACGTGGAATCATTCCATTTAAAATACCAAACTATCACCGAGAGTGACCTTTCAGAGAAAATGAAAGATAAAAAAGTAAAATAGCCAGGTTTTGTATATACTGATTCACGAACAGGAGGTGTGTATTTTGTGTGTATTTTGGACACTTATAAGCATTTTATGTGTGCATAAATCTGCTCTAAAGTATAGTAATCTTACCTGTGTGAAGATCCATTGTGGTCTTTATGTTTATAAACACATTTAATATTTGCCGTTACCCTCTGAGCTAGTTAGAACTATTGTCCTATTTCAGACAAAAAGGAAACTGAGGCATAGAGTATGTGAACAACCCACGTGATCTCATATGAAGAAGGTAAATCATGGAGCCAGAAAATAAACCAGCACTTGCTCCACAATCCTTTCTCTCTATTATTTAGGGTGTCACTTCTCCTTGACCCCAACTTTCACTCTCATCCAAGTGGAAAGGAAGTGCTGCTGGGTCAAGACTGATTTGTACTGAGACCTTCTCACAGATCTGGTCTTAAAAGTGTCACTTATTCCCCTCAAATAATGAATATTTCTGTGACTTCAACTGAAAAACTTTGTGTATTTTAGTGAAATCATGTTCTTTATTAATATAATTTTTGCTACTATTTTTAAAATATATGCCATGCTTTTCAGTAGATATGAGGCCGACATGGCAACAATTCACAGTAAAATTTATTTACAAGTCCAAAAGATTTTAGATTTGTTGCCCAAATACAGAGATAGTTATTCATGCTTCCAACTATTTGTCCCTTCCAAATCTGATGAGATTTTGAAATGCACAAAGAATTTGGAATGATATTTTGTGGTACTCAAGAACATCACAATGAAACTGAGGACAGTAAACTACATGAATATAGAAAACAAATCACAATTAATTTTGAAGGCTATATACACAGTAATTGAGTAATTGAATATCTATGGAACTTTAACAGTTTTAGTAGTTTTTAGTCATTTTGGGGAGTGATAAACATGGTTTGCAATTTTGGATTGTTTCATATTTTAATTCATACTAGAAAATACTGTGATTTTGTACTAAAATTATGCAGTACCCAGTTTCAACGTTGGATATTCAGCATTCCATGAGGAAAATTTGTCCACAAAGAATATTTGAAATTTATCTTCTTATAAAATGGAGTATTACTCTGCCATAAAGAACGATGAGGTTGAGCCATTTATATGCAAATGGATGTATCTTAAGGACATACTCATAAGTGAAATAAATAGGTCACAGTTGTGTAAATACCATATCATTTCTCTGGTATAAAAAACTGAAGTTGTAAATGAGTTCTAGAATGCATGATTGATACTGTGAAATAGTAAATATCAAACAAACATAGGGTTTAGTGGTAAGTAATGAAGGGATAGAAAAAATTGATGGTTAAAAAAGGAAACAAAGCTTGTGTACAGGGGCAGGGGGTTGTAGGATGGGTAGGGGAATGGGAAACAAATGAGAAGCCATATTATATACTGGTACGAATTCTGAATGCTGAGTGTAATTGTGATATGCATATATAATGTGCCAATAAATTAATTTTTTAAAAAAAGATATTTACCTTCTTGATGGTGTAAGACAAACCAATTGAATTACCTGTGATATAAAAAGCAGCCATTGCAAATTTGAAAGAAAGACTTCTAAATAGCTTGAGGTAAGCCATTTTAACTGTTAAATATGAAATCCTTTATGGCTATCTATAATAGCCTCATCCATATATCTGATAAACAGTTTAAGATAAATGTGATTTGTTTAACATAGATTTATTCTAACTGATTTATCTTCCTTATGATTCATAACTTGAGCACAAATCTCACATTATCCTTATGTAATAAAATAGCCGTTACTACTGGGATGTTGGTTTTATTGAACCATATTTATACAAACCTCTTTTAGATAAATCAGTACAATTTATAAATTAGTCTCAAATATTTTCTAGAAGTGTAGTTTTAGGAACTTAATATAAAATTCTTTTGTTTTTTTTTGCCAAACAGATTCCTTGCAATTTGCAACAAGATAAAGATCTGTTAGTTAATGACTGCACAGAAAAATGTGATGTTGAAAACCACTGTGAAAATCAACATTGTGCTGAAAAAGAATTTTAATGATATGAGAAAAATTAAAATTAATTTTGAATGACGTTTTGCATACATTTTAATATCAGCAGATTTTATATTTATTCCTCTCTGTCCTTTGCTGTCATTTTGGTACATCCCCCATCTGTGTTCAGTGTCTATGAAATTAACTTTTAGATTTCACATTGGAATGAAAGCATGAGAATTCTGCACCTGATGTGTTCAAGTTTAATATAGACAAAACTAAGTAATTTAAAAAAGTATAGAAATGCTGTCACATGACCAGTGCTGAATATTACTCATTTTAACTAATATAAATGCATTTATCAACATATTCAATTATCAACCTACAGCATAAGAGACTTCTTGGTTCAGGCAGGAGATTTAGCTCAGTGGTTCCAATACCTGCCTAGCAAGCTCAAGGTCCCTGGTTCGATCCCCGGTAACCACATACAACAATACCAGGCGTGGTGACTCACGCCCACCAGCAGTTAGCACCAGACACCACAGCGCCGGGTGTGGTGGCTCACACCTGTCATCCCAGCTCTTGGGAGGCAGAAATAGGGGAATGCCTGAGCTATGTAGTGAGCTCAGGGCCAGCCTGAACTACAAAGCAAGACCCTATCTGAAAAGAAAAAGAAAGAAAGAAAGAAAGAAAGAAAGAAAGAAAGAAAGAAAGAAAGAAAGAAAGAAAGAAAG